>PVKE010027496.1:0-21566 GCA_004027555.1 Craseonycteris thonglongyai | reverse complement strand
GCAGAGGAGAGACGGACGGAGGTGGCAGCGCGGGGACGCGGGTCCAGGAGCAGAACGACCTGGGCGGGTTGGAGGCCGGGAGCGGACAGAGGCGGAGGCGCCGACGCCAGAGCGCGGGGTGGACGGAGACAGCGGGCGCAGTGCCGGTGGTGAGAGGCCCCGGTGGGGGTGCGGGGGGCGCAGCCGGGGCGCGGGGCGGACGGCCGGGGCGCGGGGCGGGCGGCCGGGGTGCGGGGGGCGCAGCCGGGGCGCGGGGCGGGCGGCCGGGGTGCGGGGGGCGCAGCCGGGGCGCGGGGCGGGCGGCCGGGGCGCGGGGGGGGGGGGGGGGGGGGGGGGGGGGGGGGGGGGGGGGGGGGGGGGGGGGGGGGGGGGGGGGGGGGGGGGGGGGGGGCGGCGGGGGGGGGGGGCGCGGGGCGCGGGGTAGGAGGCCAGAGCGAGGCCCCAGCAGCAGCCGGAGATCCGGTGATCGGTGCTGGGACCGGAGTGAGGATCCGGCTGCAGGCGCTGCAGTCGGTGGCTGGAGCTGGGGGCCTGCGGAGGGACGATGAAAACCATAGCAAGAAGTGGGGATCCAGTGGCTGGAGTGCTGGCAGCAGGAGCTGCTGGCAGCTGAAGCGCAGAGTGACCCTCTGTGAGGTGGGGCCCCAGCCAGAGCACTCTGTGACCTTTGACACAGAACTTGGCTACTTCCCCTTGCTTTCTCCCAAAGCTCACCCCACCTGCCCCACCCGGAGCCCACCTTCAGTGAGATTGTGCTGGGAAGCCACCATTACCCTGTGATGCAAACAGACTTGTGACTTTCCCAACAAACCCCGCCCCTACCCTTCCAGCTGAAGCCAGTAGAACGATCCAGGAAAATTGAAGCACATGCGTAAGCAACTTCTGAATGCCATGGGATCTCAGAGGCAAAGAATACCATTGCCCACCATATCTTCCCAAAGAGAATGCATACTGAGACCTGGGCGACTGAGTCAAAGAGAAGCCCACCTTCTAGAAAGTCTCCCACTGTGAGAAAACAAATAACCAAAAGAAAATATTGTAAGTAACTGCAGCAACACCAGCTAAGAAGTAAAGAAAAGTCTCTTCACATCTGTAAGGGAAAAGTCCTTATAACCAGGCACAGAAATGCTCCTACAGTAATGAATACCCTAGTGAACAAAGGTGCTGAAGAAAATTTTTTAAATCTAGAAAATATATGAGCTAAATGACACAGAACTTCAGACTGCAATTCTGAAAACACTAAACTACATCAGAGAAAATTAGCAGAGTACACAGAGGAAGTTAAGGAATCTCAGGGAAAAAAAATAGATGAACAAAAAGGAATACTTTAACAAAGAAATTAAAACTATAAAAAAGAACCAAATAGAAATTCTGGAGATAACACACTAAAAGAAATAAAAATGAAATAGCTACCAAAGGCAGCAGGGCCAACCAAATGAAGTAAAGAATTAGTGACATCAACAATAAAAACATGGAAATGTCACAGAAGAGAGAGACCTGGGAGTTATAAGAAATGAAAGATCTCTTTATTTTGGAAGGAGCCAGAGGATGGGATGGGCACAAAGAATTTCCTCAGAGAAGTAGTAGATGAGAACTTCCCAAATATATGGAAAGAACTGGAACCTTAAATTCAAGAAAAACATAGGACCCCTAACTACTTGAATCCTAGCAGACCCTCTCCAAGGTATATATTATACTGAAGATGTCAAAAGTCAAAGACAAAGAATCCTCAAGGCAGCCAGAAAAAACAACACCATAACCTATAAAGAAAAGCCCCTCAGAATATCACCAGATTTCTCAACAGAAATGCTACAAATCAGGAGGGAAGGGGACTCAAGTATTAAAATATTGACAGAGAAAAAATACCAACCAGGAATCATCTACCCAGCAAAGTTATCCTTTACATATGAAAGAGGAATAAAGACCCTTTCAGACATACAGAAACTGAAAAAATTCTCCAGCACAAGGCCAGCATTTCAAGAATGGACCTGAAACAAAAAGTAAGAATAAATAGGGATAAACTGAGACAACAAAAACAAAAGGGGAGAAAGTAAAGGTTTAAACTACCAAACAATAATAGAGATAAGAATCATCCTTAAGCAAAGGAACCATTGCATATACGAAACTTTCTTTTACATGAACTTCATGGTAACCACTCAAAAAAAACTTAAAACTGGGACACATAAAAAAACAAACAAAAAAGGAAACAAAAGAAACAATCATAAATACCATCAAACTAAAATAACTGACAAAAATAAAAAAGCAAAGAAGCAATTGGAAAAAGAGCTACCAGAAAACAAAAGATATAATGGCTATAGGAAATCCACATATAATATTCATCACCCTAAATGTAAACAGACTAACCTCACCAATAAAAGAACACACAGTAACAAACTGGATTAAAGAACAAAAACCAACCTTACACTGCCTACAAAAGACACACCTCAGCCACAATGATAAATACAAACTCAAAGTGAAAGGGTAGAAAACAATACTTCAAGCAAATGGAACCCAGAGAAAAGCAGGTGTAGACAATACATATTTGATGAAACAGACTTCAAGATCAAAAAGATAATAAGAGACAAAGATGTGTATTTTATAATGATAATGGGACAATACAATTACAAAAAGATAAGACACTTGTTAATATATATGCCCCCCAACCAAGAAGCACCAAAATTTGCAAAGCAACTACTAAAAGATCTAAAAAAAAGAAATTGACAAAAACACAATCATATTAGGAGACCTAAACACACGCTTAACAGCCATGGAAAGACCATCCAAATAGAAAATAAATAAGGAAATATCAGCTTTAAATGATACATTACAACAATTAGATATAACTGACATTTACAGGATACTTCACCCTACAACACATGACTATGCATTCTGTTCTGGTGCACATAAAACATTCTCAAGGATAGACCACATGCTGGAACACAAAGCTAGCCTCAACAAATTTAAGACTGAAATCATACCAAGTGTACTCTCTAATCACAAAGCTTTGAAACTGGAGATCAACAACAACAAAAAGGTGGGAGAAGCACATATACATGGAAATTAACATGTTATTTAAAATATGACTGGATCAAAATAAGAAAAAAGGAAAAGATTAAAAATACATAGAAATGAATGATAACAAAAATACAACATATGAAAATTATTGGGACACAGCAAAAATAGTATTAAGAGGAAAACTTGTATCACTACAGACCTATCTCAAGAAACAAGAAAAATCACAACTAAACAACCTAATATCACCTGTTAAACAACTAGATAAAAAAGAACAAAACACACCCAAAGTACACAGAAAGAAGGAAATAATAAAAATCAGAGCAGAACTAAATGAAATAGAGAACAGAAAAACAATTTAAAAAAATAATGCTACAAAGAGTTGGTTCTTTGAAAAAATTAATAAAATTGACAAACCCCTGGCTAGGCTCATCAAAAGAAAAAGAGAAAAGAAATAAATAATCCAATTTCAAAATGAAAGGGGGAAATTACAACTGATACTACAGAAATACAAAGGATCATACAAGAATACTATGAAGGCCTATATGCCACCAAATTTTGCCACCTAGGAGAAATGTACAAGTTTCTAGAAACATAGTCTACCTAGACTGAATCAAGAAGAACTGGATCTGGGGAAGCCAAGGTGGCTCAGTGGGTTAAGTGCTTGCTTTGCAGCCCCTGGTACCGAGGATCAAATCTTGGCCCCAGCCCGTGCGGACATATATGCCGAATTGGGGTGTGCTTTCCATCCAGGAGACCCCCAGTTCAGTTCTCACCCCCTAGTTCAGTCCCTAGCTCAAGGGGGTGCGCCTCCCACGCAGGAGGCCCCTAGCCCAGTTCCTACCTTACACAATCTCTGTCCACCTGTGTGGAACAAAGCCATGTTGAAAACTGATGACGTACAACTATGAAGACTGCTCTGGGCTCTCCCCATTCTCTGTGTCTCTCTATCTCTGTCTCTCTTTGTCAAAAATAAAAGAGAAAGAAAAACTGGATAATCTAAATTGGAAAAACAGACCAATCAAACAGTAAGGAAATTAAAACAATCATCCAATAACCCTCCAAAAGCAAGACTACAGGACCAGATGGTCTCACTATTGAGTTTTACCAGGCATTCAAAGAGGAACTAACACTGATCCTCCTCAAACTTTTCCAAAACATTGAAGAAGAGGCAATACTTCCCAACTCACTCTATGAGGCCAACATTGCCCTAATAAATTTACCAAAGCCTGGCAAGGACATTGCTAAAAAAGAAAACTATAGACCAATATCTGATGAACACCATTGCAAAAATCCTAAACAAAATACTAGCAAGTAAAAGACAACAATGCATTAAAAAGATTATACATCACGATCAAATGGGATTCATCCCAGGGGCACAAGGATGGTTCAAGATACACAAATCGATCAATGTGATATACCACATAAACAAAATAAAAGATTAAAACCATATTATTATATCAATTGATTCAGAAAAAGCATTTCACAAGATACAACATCCATTTATGATTCAAACACTTAATAAAATGGGAAGGGAAGGAAAGGACCTCAACATAAGAAGCCATATAAGACAAACTCTCAGAAAATGTCACACTGAATGAGGAAAAACTGAAACCTTTTCTTCTAAAATCAGGAACAAGACAGGGATATCCCCTGTCACCACCGCAATTCAACATAATGTTCAAAGTTCTAGCCAAAGCCATCAGGCAGAAGAAAGAATTAAGAGGCGTTCAAATTTGGAATGAAGAAGTTAAACTATCACTTTTTGCAGATGACATGATCCTTTATATAGAAAGCCCTAGAGACTCCACCCAGAAAACTATTACAAATAATAAATGAATACATTGAAGTTGCAGGATACAAAATCAATATACAAAAATCCAAAGCATATTTATACACAAACAACAAAACTTCAGAACAAGAAATAAGAAAATCGATACTTTTTGCCATCACAACAAAAAGAATAAAATACCCAGGAATAAACTTAACAAAGAACATGAAAGACTTATACATGAAAAACTATCAGACAGTATTCAAAGAAATTGAAGAAGATACAAAGGAAAGATATTTCATGTTCATGGATTGGAAGAATCAACATAGTTAAAATGGCCATATTACCCAAAGCAATATACAGAGTGAATACAATTCCCATCAAAATCCCACAGACATTCTTTTGAGAAATAGATAAAAAATATCATCAGCTTCATATGGAACCACAAAAGACCCCAAATCACCAAAGCAATCCTACGAGAAAAGAATAAGGCTGGAGGCATCATGCTCCCTGACTTCAGTCTGTACTATAAAGTGTCAATAATCAAAACATAAAAATAGACATTCAGATGAATGGAACAGAATCAAAAACCCAGAAATAAACTCACAACTATATGGACAGATAATTTTTGACAAAGGAGCATAAAATATACAATGGAGAAAATAAAGCCTCTTCAGTAAATGGTGCTGGGAAAATTGGAAAACCACATGCAAAAGAATGAATCTGGACTGTGAACTGTCACCATAGGCCAAAATTAACTCAAAGTGGATTAAAGACCTCCACATAAGATCCGAAACAATAAACTACACAGAAGAAAACATCAGTTCTAAACTTATAGACCTTTGGTTCAAAGAGGACATTATTATGAACTTGATCTCAAAGGCAAGGGAAGTAAAAGTAAAAATAAATGAATGAGACTATATCAAACTGAAAAGCTTCTGCACAGTGAAGGAAACCATCAACAAAGCAAAAAGGAAATCAATTAAATGGAAAGAAATATTTGCAAACAATGCCTCTGATAAGGAGCTAATATCTAAAATACATAAAGAACTCATACAACTCAACAACAAAAAAACAAACAATTCAATTAAAAAATGGGCAGAAGACTTGAACATATACTTCTCCCATGAAAGACATATAAACAGCCAACAGATTTATGAAAAAATGCTCAACATCACTAGCAATTACAGAAATGTAAATTAAAACCACAATGAGATACCACCTCACACCTGTTAGAATGGCTAGAATCAACAAGACAAGGAATAACAAGTGCTGGAGAGGCTGTGGACAAAAAGGAACCCTCGTACACTGCTGGTGGGAATGTAAATTGGTACAACCACTATGAAAGGCAGTATGGAGAGTCCTCAAAAAACTAGGAATGGAATTGCCATATGACCCAGCAATTCCTCTACTGGGTATCTACCCAAAAAACCTGAAAATTTTAATCAGCAAAGATACATGTACCCCAATGTTCACTGGAACAATTTTCATGGTGGTCAAGTCGTGGAAGCAATCAAAATGTCCTTTGATAGATAACTGGATAAAGAAGTTGTGGTACATTTATACAATGAAATACTACTCAGCAATAAAAAAAATTATGAGATACAGCCATTTGACAACATGGCCCAGGACCATGAAACCATCTTATTAAGCAAAATAAGTCAGACTGAAAGAATCAAGAAACATATACCTCACCTACAGGTAGAATATAAAATTGAAAGTACCAAAGAAACAAGAACTTATGGACACTGTCAATAGTTTTGTTGTTACCTGAGGGTAAAGGGGAAGGTGGGTGGGAGAGATGGGGGGAGTGGGGAGTAGAGAGGAAGATCAAATACTTGGTGATGAAAAGGGAACTGACTCTGGGTAGTGAGCACATAATGCGATGCATAGACAATGTAATGTAGATTGTACACCTGAAAACAATGTAATTTTTACCAACAAATGTCACCCCAATAAATTTAACAATTAAAAAAAAAGGAATATACAACTGTAAAAACAACAACAAAAGTATCAACTGCCTCTTATTAAACATAGTCTCTGCTTAAAAAAGAAAAACAACTTGAAATAATGAGGATGACTTTGCTCCTTGGTTTTATTATTAGCCTTAGTTAAGGTTTTGGAGAGAAACAGATTCTTTAAATTTATTATTATAATTCAAAATGTTAAAATGTTCTGAGTAAATATGTAAATGGAAGTAAAATCCTTTAGAACTTTAATTTGTTAAATTTAGACATTAAGTGAATGTTAATAAATAAGAGAAACCATTTTAATGTGATAATTATTAGTTTATAAATAAAATAATACCTACAAGTTGAACTGAAGGTTTAAGAAACACTGGGTGTTAAAATTTATAATTTTAATAAACTGAATAATAATTGAGAAGAATTGAATTTTCCTTTCTAAGCATAAAAGTAATCCTCAGTTATTAAAAACACACTGACAATTTACTCAGCTATTATGCCATTATTTTAAACCTTCCTTTTGAGTTTTTAAAACATAGTAATAATGACAAAGTTAAAACACAGCAGGACAAGTTTCCTGGAAAATTAAATAATCCCTCTCTTAGAAGATATACGCTAGGGATGCCAGGATAGCTCAGCAGGTTGAGCACTTGACTTGAAATTACGAGGTCTAGGGATGGAGTCCCGGCCCTGGCCTGTGCAAACCCATTTGCTGAGCTGTGATGCAATGGGTAACTGCCAGGATGGCAGCAGAGGTTCTCACCTCCTATGCAGGGGGCCCCAGTTTGGTTCCCACCACACACGGCCCCACATCCACCTGTGTAAATGAAACTATATCACAACTAATGATGTACAACTAATGGAGACTGGTCTGGGCCCTTCTCTCTCTCTTTCTCTCTCTCTCTCATTCTCTCAAACAAAAAGTAAATCTTAAAGAAAAGAAGTTAAATGCTAGAGCTGTTTTCACCTAAAGCATCTGGAATGAAAATCACCCAAGAAAAAAAGAGATTCGTGAGATGATAAGGCGGTCATATTAGCACCCCTGCTGATTAAACAAGAACCAAGTGGAAGTAAGCAAGTCACACTCCCACTGCCTCCAGCTGGGTGTCCAAACCTGTAAGGACAAGGGAGGCAAAGTCATGGGTGGAGCAGACAGGATAAGATCATGGCAATAGGGGCACATACACCCCATCTCATACTGCCTTGTGTAATGAAGGCCCACTGCTGCTAGATCATCTAAGCACTCTTTGAACAGTGACATTTCTATTTATCTACATTTTTAAGTGAAAGCATTTGATTTGTAAATCATGGCAACTAATGACTGAAAACGTGCACAAGCAAAACAAAAACTCATAGGTAGGGCCACAAACAGCCCATCAAAGGCCTATTTGTGCCTTCTGATATGCAGAATAAAGTCAAACTCCACAGAACGAGACTCATAGCCTAGATGCCACCTGCCTATCAACCCCAGTCCAATCACACACTAGGTCAAACATCTTAGAACTCCTAAACAGGATTCCATTCCCTATTCTGGACCTTGGCTCCCACTGCACCTTCTACCCAGAATGTCCTCCTCCGCCCACTTGGCACAATCACCTCTTTCATGGTTATCTTCCAGAATATGTCTCCAAACCTGTGTATTCATTAAATGGGGGTCACTATCCCGGGCAGAGGAAAACAAGGAAGTACAACACAGGCAGGTCACATCTACCCATCAGACCAGGCTGTGCAGGAAGCCTGCACTTTTTATGGAAGGATAATGGCTCCAACAGCACACACTGCAACATATGTAGCATTGTCCAGGTAACCCATTTTAGCTACCAAAATCATCTCCTACTTCATTCCAAAGAGAAGTCCAACTTCCTGTACCTCCCAGAGGAGCAGAATAATGGTCATAATGTAAGACATTCAAATGTAAAGAATTTTAAAAAAGGAAGGAGGAAAGATAAAACTACAGAGAAAGTAAACAAATCAGTGGTTGCCAATGATTTGGGAAGGAAAAGGGAGGAGAAAGAGGTAGAAAGAGGGTATTCTAGGAAGGTGAAATTATTGTGTATGATAATATAATGGTACATAAGTGACATGCATTTTTCAGAACCCACAGAACCATACAACACAAACAGTGAAGTTTGATGTATGCAAATTAAGAAAGAAAATCATTTACGAGATCAGGTGGAGTCCTAGGGAAGAATCCAGACTGTGACAAGAGAATCTAACTCTATTACAAATGTATGAAACAACTCACTTAAGAGGGTGGGGAAAAGGTAGGTACAAAGTAGGTAACTTTGGAAATGAGTGGAATTTATAAGACTAAAGGCAAAAGAAACTATACCTAAGCACTATACTGTAGCTAATACAGTTGTTTTCCATGGGAGTAAAGAATAACATTGATACTGCTACACATGTATACTGGAATTGAATAATTAACTAAATGGGTGTCAGAGGGTATAAGACAAGTTTCTCACTGTTCAAGTGGGGGTTTACAGATAAATAAGAGGAAGAATCTAGACTAGACTTCATGTGGTAATGGATTAGAATTGAAGACATCAGTATGTTAAACATGAATTGTGTAGATACATGTGATTATATGTAGAAATATTTACAAATGAGTATATATATATATATATATATATATATATATATATATATATATATATATATACACACACACAGGTTAGTATACACATTTATTTTTTCCCCTCTATCAGCTGAGAGGACCTAAAAGAAATGATACTCCAAAAGCATTAAGCATACCTAGCACCCAGATCTTGGTTTCTAATGACATTCTCCAATAAAAGGAACCAGTGTTCTTTGGAGAAATGGCTAATTCTAGGCCACAGGCAAAAAAATACATAAGATGAGCCTGGAGGGTCTTATAATGCCAGAAAGTAAGGAAGTACTCAAAAACAAACAAACAAACAAAAGCCACAAAAATGGGGGCATGTTAAAGTGACACAGAAGCCAACTGAAAGAGCTCCCAATGACCAGAGCTAGCACAATTTTAGCAACAAAATAAAGTAGTATTGAGGGGAAGCCGGGATGGCTCAGCAGGTTAAGCACTCACTTTGCAGCCCCAGGGACCAAGGATCAAATCCCAGCCCTGGCCCATGCAGACCCATATGCTAAACTGGGGTGTGCTTCCCATGCAGGAGGCCCCCAGCCCAGTTCCTACCCCTCGCGGCCCCCGCCCACCTGTGTGGAATGAAATCATGTCAAAAACTGATGATGTACAACTATGGAGACTGCTCTGGGCCCTCCCCCTTCTCTCTGTCTCTCTCTGTCGCTGTCAAAAACAATAAAATAAATCTTTTTAAAAAATAAAATAAGGGGAAGCTGGGATGGCTCAGCGGGTTGAGCACTCGCTTTGCAGCCCTGGAGACCAGGGATCAAGTCCTGGCTCCGGCTCATGTGGACCCACGTGCTGAACTGGGGTGTGCCCCCCAGTTCAGTTCTTGCCAGGGCCTATGCAGGAGGCCCCCAGCCCAGTTCCTGCCCTGCACAGCCCCATGCCCACCTGTGGAGTGAAACTATATGGAAGGCTAGTGCTGTCAACTATGGAGACTACTCTGGGCCCTTCCCCTTCTCTCTGTCTCTCTCTGTCTGTCTCTCTCTCTGTCAAAAAACAATAATAATAAATCTTTAAAAAAATAAATAAATAAAATAAAGTAGTATTGGACCATAACCCAAAGTAAAAAGTAAATACCCATGATTCCATACTGATGAGAATACATGACTAAATGGGAGAGAATGAGAAATCTCTCATGCAGAAGAATTCCAAATAAATTATGTAAATAAATACTCTTCTTTCAAGAAAATAGAGAATAACTCCTCTCTCGTTTTGTGTAGACTGCACATAGTAACTTCCTTCCGAAGAGAACAATATGAAAAGGGAGGGGAAGAATTGCCTTATAGTGGAGAAAGCTGACAAACACTACTTCTAGCCAAGTAATTAAAGTAAATAGCAATAGTCATAAATCATGTAGATAAATTTACCCTTGCTATGCTGTGATAAAAATGGCACTGTGTGCTCTTCATCTCAAAACCCATGGCTCCAGTCTAACCATGAAAAAAACATCAAACAAGTTCCAATAAGGGGCATCCTTCTACATATCTATGTATCTAACTCCTCAGAACTGTCAAAAGACATCAAACACAAGGGAAGTCTGAGAAACCGTCATCGTCAAGAGGAGTCTAAGAAGACATGGCTAATAAGTGTACTGTGCTAGGCAGGATGAGATTCTGGGACAGAAGGACATCAGGTAAAAAAGTACAAAAATCTAAGTAAACTATGTGCTTTAGTTAATAATAAGGTGTCAATATTGGTTCATTAATTGTAACAAATATACCACATTAATGTAAGATGTTAATAACAGTGAAATTGTGGGGGTGGGATGGAGAGAACACAGGAACTCTGTATTATCCGCCTAATTTCTTGGTAACTCTACAATTATTCTAAAAAATGATAAAGTCATTAAATATTTTTAAAAATGGGAGAGAAGAGAAGACAGGCAGACCACGGACTTGGGTGTCAGTCACTGTGCTCGGGTGCCCGCTGGCTTCACATGGAGGGGCTCGGTCTTGCTGGGGTGGAATTCTTCACCTCAGCACTGCACACAGATCTGGGCAAAACCTCCTTAATGCTAAGACGCAGCTAATGGTAATGAGCACTAAGAACTTTCTAGACCAGAAAGCAGAAGCTTTTTTCAGTGATACCAGGGATTTCCAGAAAAATTTCAAGCACTTAATGTGAGGGTTTTACGGGATATAAAAAATCACTTGGGGCTTTAAAGGAGCAAATGAAAAGATGAAGGAAACCCTCATGTGAACACTTCACAAAGAAAGAACAAGCGGCAAGGTTCCGGTCCATAAACGACTAAAAAGCATTCTTCATTTTTCTGAACTGGTTTCCTAGGGTACCCACTCTCCTTTCATTAAAGAAGGCAAGCAGTCAAATCCCACAAAAAACTGAGCTACCCGGACTGGAGGAGGAAAGGGAGGCAAAGTCACTAATTCTAGTTAATTAACACTGTCCCTGGCTGTTTCTCCAAATGTCCAGTTTCTGCCCAACACCAGTGTGCAGCCTGACACTAATCGGAGTGCAAGTATCACTTTGAAAGGCTGTACACCAACAAACATGGCTATTAATTGAGGAAAGACCAGAGTTTTACGAGGAGGACATGCACTAGGCCAACCAAAACAAACGAACAAACAAAAAAACACTCTCTTTTTCTTCTTATATTTTTTAAAAGCTAAAAATATTCCCAAACAACAAATTCATGTGAAACAAGACTTTACTTTAAAAAAACAAATTGAAGACAAAAAGCTGAGCGACACGCCCCACAACTGACAGGGCAGCAGGCCGGGCACCCAGAGCGACCGTCTGCGCCTCAGCAGCGCCTCCCATGGGTTCAGTAACAGATCCAGTGAGGAGGCTGCAGACTTCCTGTCAGACAGAAAAGCCAGCTTCTAGAACTGTGGGCCTCTCTCTGGTCAGCACAAGAGAACATAATTTCTACATTAAGATTGAAAGCACAAGTCCCACTTGGAACAAATGCATGTAATGAAAACAGCATAATTCAGTCTACTTGTAAAACTATCTTAACCAGAGTGAAGATGTAAAAAAATATTTGAGTGGCTTAGTGATTTTGTAAGAATTTTATAGAAATCAGTTGGACCAAACTTTTACTCTAAAAGTTCAATCATTTTAGGCCTTGAAACTCATACAGTATCTGTCACAGAGTTTCAAATCTGCCTTTGTAGCACTAAAGTAGCCATAGACAAGAGTAAATGGCTGTGGCTATGTTCTAATAAAACTTTATTTACAAAGACATGCAGCAGGCTAGACTCCACCCACAGGATGTACTTTGCCAATTACTAAATGAGATAATACCATCTCTTTTTCTCTAACTAAAATAGTTGCCATTCAAATTTCAGTAACAGAGCAAAACTGCTTTAATTCACAGGAAGAAAATCAACATGGATACCCTTAAAATCCACTTTATACATTTCTTAAAGAAACACAGGGGGAAGCCGGGATGGCTTAGCAGGTTAAGCGTTCGCTTTGCAGCCCTGGGGATCAAGGACTGAATCGTGGCCCTTCCCCGTGTGGACCCATATGCTGAACGGGGGGTGTTCTTCCCATATGGGAGGCCCCCAGTTGGGTTCTCGCCCCACCCTCACCCTGGTTTGGCCCCTGGCTTGAGGGAGCATGCCTCCCATGTGGAAGGCCCCAGCCCAGTTTCTGCCCTGCGTAGCCCCTGCCCACCTATGTGGAATGAAACCATGTGGAAAACTGATGACATACATCTAGGGAGACTGCTCTGGGCCCTCTCCCTTCTCTCTGTCTCTCTCTCTCTCTCTCTCTGTCTCTATCAAAAACAATAAAATAAATGTTTAAAACAAAGAAAGAAACAGTTGAGTGTTACACAGTTGTGAACAGTACCTAGCTGTAACCAAACAAAACAGTCAAGCATAACTTCTTAATGAACTATTCCTCCAAGAGGAAGTGTTTGGGAGAACCACACACTATATGAATCAAACCAAAACTCCTCAAGGGCCCAAAAAGCTTATCTTCCCTGTGGCTGTCTTCCTAACACACTCTCTTACCTAGAAGCTTTGAGATGGTTCCCAGAATATCCAGAACAAGTCCAATCTTCATAATAAGGCATAAGACCCTCCACAACTGGTCCCAACCTCACCTCCAGGTATCCTCCACATCTCTTTCCACCCCCAAACAATACTCAAACAACATAAAAGGACTCACTACACTTCAAATATGTCATTTGCCCACTTTCAAGTTGCCAAGCCCTTACCAGAGTGACTTTGTAATTTGCTGTCCAAACCAGTAAAAGGAGTGCTATTTATAACTGTGCGAGAACAAGAAGCATAGCTCGAGGCCGATTATACTGTAGAGTGCTGACTTCTCTGCTGTGAAAGCTATTGCAAACACACACTGGTGAATTCCTACTCATCCTTCAAGGCCCAGGTCAAAAATCTCAGCTCCCCCTTCCCTGCGCGTTTGCTGACCTCTCTCTGGTACAGGTAGCCACTCCTCATCTTTGTATTTATTATAGCCTTTATCACAAAGCATTATAATACATTCACTTGTTCATGTGTATTTTTTGGTTTGTTTTGAGGACAGGAATGCTTTCTCTGTATACTTGGCTTTGTGCTGGAACTTAATTGTTCCTTTTTTTTTATAATAACACAGATTACATATTTACCCATAAAACCATTCTTTGCATAGCATAAACCAGTGGTTCTCCAGGGGGATAGCTGCAATGTCTGGAAACACTTTTGGTTGTCATAACTAGGGGATGCTACTGGCATCTAGTGGGTAGAGGACAGGGGTGCTACTAAACACCCTACAACACACAGGACAGCCCACACAACAAAGAATTATCCAGCCCAAAATGCCAATAGTGCTAAGGTTCAGAAACCCTGACATAAACTTAACACTTCAGGTAACTTCCTCATAAAATTACTATAAATTTTGGATTACAGAAATAGAAAGTCATGAATATTTCCAGAACATATGTCATAAATACATTCAGAAAGCTAACACATTCAAGAATTTAATGTAATGTAAGACAAGTAAGAAATGGCACAGACTTACTGTAGCAATTCACAAATTAGTCTGAAAAGCAGTGTGGCCATACAATGCTATACAGAGTGTTTTAAATGTTATTCTCATGCAGAGGTTATTAATCCAACATCTGAATGATACAGAACATATGCAGCAGGATAAGTAATAATACAGGTGGAACTTCCTCAACCATATACAAAAGCAAATATAAAATAAAAGCTGCAAACTCTGGATCCATCCCAAGTTACTGACATTTGGAATCTAAAGTAGATTAAAATCATATTCATTACAAAAGTTGAATCTAAAACTTTCTCAACTACCAACAGAACCAAATGCCACTATTACATGTAACAGACACTCCAGAATATTTAGAAGATATTTTCAACCATATAATCTTATAATTTCTAAAGAAAAACTTGGCCACCAACTATTTAACTGCTTCCATCAGAACCAATCTTTTAAGCTTCCTTATCAACAGAAATCTGCACTTTTCAATCTTCGCTTGGTAAATGTTCCCAGTAAGTGAGTCCAAAACATACTACACACCTCTTTGCCTTCATAAAAAGTACAAACTATGTTATATTTGCTTTTCCAGGATGCCCAGGGTCATCTTAACTACTTTTAATATTGTACTACATTAACCCACACAGCTTGTTCAAAAGGGCAGAAGCTTCCCATTTGGTCCGTTTTCTCCCGTTATAATTTCAGGGTTACCCATTAAACAGCAACTAAGCATTCTTGTTGAAATACCTGCCTCTATTCTTTATCTCCAGCCTCTTCCAATGTAGCTCTTCTGGAAATCCAGTACAAAGTAGTTAATCAGAAATATCTTATCTAAACCATGAGTAAAGTGGCTTAGTGAATGAATAGAGTTCTACTCAGGCAAAGTGCTTAGTAGCCTATGAATTCTCAAACCTATATACATTCATGCCTTGAGTATGCCTTATCCACCCAAACCCCTAAACCCTGTAGTCAAGAACAGGGAAGAGGAATAAGAAATATAAAATCCCCCCCACCCCCAAAATAGGTTGCATGGGCAAAATGAGGAACACAGAGGGAGAGTAAGTTGAACAGAAGCCACAATCAGTAAAAAGAAGGTCATTAAACTCTCAAGGGTTGAGATCAGCTTATTTACATTTACAACAATCACCGTCTACTTTTAAAGCATAAATAGCATTCAGAAAAATAACTGAGATTTGCAGATATTATTTAAAATTCTACAGAAAATGAACACATAGGTCCTCACAAAACTTTATTTCAGAGGTATTCATTTTGTTTAGACAGACAACATATAACCAAAGCATCCTGTCCATTTGGCGTCTGTCTTAACCTGCCCGGGGGTGGGGGGGTGAGCGGGGCTAATTGAGAGTCTCAGGAATGACTCATACATTAAGGTGCCTTTTAAAACTTTACCTGCATGCTTCCAGGAAAGAAGCCTCACCTCACCCCCAAGATTCTACTGATTCTGCTAGGGCACCTACATCAAACTTACAAAACTCAGAATGTCCAGAATGCACATTTCTATCCATTTAACTTCACCTAGAAGTTTAAACAACAGAAGTTTAACTTAAAGCTACTAAAAGTTGTTGACAGACAAGATGAAAATATAAAAACCACTATCCCAAATCAATCTATTATCAGGTCTGTGTTTGTAAAATATTGGTAGCATTTGATAAAAGAGATGAGTTGTACAATAGCATCACAGAAACATCCATCCCTGAATGATTTCATTTCTCTCCTTCATATCCAGCTAAGATTAAAAAGAAATCTTTTAAATGTTAGGTCATACATCATTGCCATGTGTACTGAAAAGGCATCTGATATTACTCAACATCCATTCTTGGAAGGAAAAAAAAGATAGCGACAGAGATGAACAATTTTCTAGCATAAAATACCTCAACATGAAAGCACCATGCTTAACAGGGATACTAGGCAGGAACAAAATAAGAATGTAATCTATCATCAGTAATTTTTTTAACACGAATCTGGAGATTCCAGTCAATATAATTGCTCCAGAAAAAAAGTTTACAAAATTAACACAGAAAATAAGTAGACTTAACAGAGACAAAAATAAGCAATTATAAAATGCAATAGAAGACTTCATTTATGATGGCTACAAAAAATTTTTTCTAAAAAGTAAAATATCCAGCAATAAACATAACAAAAAATGTGCAACACTTTAAAACACTCCAAGGTATCACTAGAAGGGTTAAATAAAGAGTAAAATAAAAAATAAAATAAACCATATTATGTCTTAGGGATAAGTTTCACTCCATCAAAAAGTTAATTATCACTAAGTTAATTTATAAATTGAATATAATTTCAATAAACATACTTTGAAAGCATGTTTTTTTCATGGGGGAGGGGGTATGACATTGAATGAGTACATTCTAAAATTCATGTAGGCAAACCAAAAGGCAAAAATAGCCAAGGAAATTCTGAAAATAAAGGTAATAAAGAGACAATGGCTCTACCAAATATTCAAACAAATATATTATAAAACTATAGTAATTAAAAGTGTATAATTGGTACATGAGCAGTGAGACATTGTCATACCCCCTCCCCCATGAAAAAAACATGCTTTCAAAGTATGTTTATTGAAATTATATTCAATTTATAAATTAACTTAGTGATAATTAACTTTTTGATGGAGTGAAACTTATCCCTAAGACATAATGATCAGTAAAGATAATAAAGTCCAGAAATAGATTCAAATGCATGTGAGAATTTACAATATCATGGAAGTGGCATCTCACATTAACAAGGAAAACATGCTTTATTCAATAAATGATGTGTGGATGACCAAGGAGCCATCTGAAAAAAAAAAAATAAAGCTAGATTCCCATCTCTTACTTCATATACCAGGAGTGCCAAAAAAAATGTATACACATTTTAAGAGAGATTATCTATGTATTACTTTTTTTAATTGAATTGAATTATGATAGCAATGTATAGTATGACATTCACTCAAAATATGGCATTAATTAAATGAATGCTAGTGTCACCACATGACAGGCAGGACAGTCAAAGAAAATGGTAGAAGCACGGTTCTCATTCGAGGAGCCCAAGACTGTTTTGAAGTGATATTTGAAATTCAAGAATGTTATAGAAGCACAATGACAATGGAGACGTGAGTGCGCAACAGAACCTCCAACACACCTAACAACTGCACACATTCTTGATAAGTTTGAGATGCATGGTACATGGAAACAGCACACGCAGCAACAGAAGTAGACACTTTGATCAGTGTTGCTCAAGCAGTAGTTCACTGTAATCAGAAGTGTGTGGATGCTGATGGTCACCGCCTTGAGCACCTCTTGTAATTGCAGAAGTCAAAAGTGACTTGCATTCATCTTTTGCTATAAGTATATATTATTACAATTTTAATAGGTTTTTTTCTGAAAATTTGTTTACATTTTTTGCAACCCTCTGTATATATACTAAGTAAATCAAAATTTTAAACATGAATAAAATGTAAGTACCAAGACACCTCACATAGTTCATTCTAATAACCCTGAAGTGAAGAGGATTTTTCTGACTGTGGCATAAAGAGTCAAAAAACACAGTTGCACAGAAGTTAAAATTTCTGCATGATATAACCACCAAAAGTGAAGTCAAAAACACACCACAAAATGTGAAAAATATTTGCAACTCTTATCACAGACATAGAACTAATTTCCCTAATGTATATAAAGTTCTACTAAGAAAAGACCGATAAACTAATGAATAAAATGGTCAAGTGATATCAAGATAGTTCACAGGTAAGAAAATATCAGTGGCTCTTCTATGAATGAAAACATGTTCAGCTTCATTCACAATAAGATAAACACAAATTAAAACTGACCTGATAAATTATTTTCAAATCTCAATCTTTCAAAAATACAAAAACTTGAAAACATACCATACACATTCTAATATTTTGCTGATGGAAGTATGAAATCTTTATGAGGGATAATTAGGGAGCATATATCAGAATAAAAAAAAGTATATACCCTCTGACTCAGCTATTTCCATTCTTAACTACTCCACAGAAATACTTACACGTGCAAGAAATGATGTGTATACAATTATCATAATGTATATTCTTTGTAATAGCAAAAGACTGGAAAAAACTAAAGGGATATCAATAGGAGAATAAAGAACAAATTACGTAGATTCAACACTAGTACTACATAGCCAAAACAAAAGGATGAGGGCAGCCTTCTATCTACTGCTCTGGAATTATTCTAAAAAACAGTGTTAAAAGAAAAATTGATATTGGGTAGAATAAAAAGATGGAGGGATAAAAGTACGCACACTCACATATCTGCTTATACAAGCATTAAATATCACTGGCAGCATATGTAAGAAACTAACAAGGGGAAGCCGGATGGCTCAGAAAGTTAAGCACTCACTTTGCAGCCGTGGGGACCAAGGATTGAATCTCCTGGCCCCAGCCCATGCAAACCCATATGCTGAACTGGGGTGTGCTTCCCATGTGGGAGGTCTCCAGTTCTGTTCTCGCCTCCCCCACCCCCTGGTTCAGCCCCTGGTTTGAGGGGGCATGCCTCCCATGCAGGAGGCCCCCAGCCCAGTTCCCACCCAAATGGCCCCCACTCACCTGTGTGGAACAAAACCATGTCAAAAACTAATGATGTAAAACTATGTAGACTGCTCTGGGCCTTCCCCCTTCTCTCTGTTTCTCTCTGTCTCTGTCTCTCTCTGTCTCTGTCAAAAACAATAAAATTAATCTTGAAAAAAGAAAAGAAACTGACAACATTAGTGACTATCTTCAGGGAGTAAATCAATGGGACAGGTAAAAGGAAAACAGTTCTTACCATACATACCCTTTGGGATTATGACCCATATGAATGTAATATCCACTAAAAAACTGAATTCAAATTTAAAAAACTTTTACATTTAGTTTATTGTTTCAGAGAAGATGAGAGAGAAAGATAGAGACAGAGAGAAGTCGGGAGGGCCCAGAGCAGTCTCCATAGTTGTACATCATTAGTTGTGATATGGTTTTGTTTCCTCTTCATCAACCCTCTCAACTCCAGAACTGTCCTTTCTTTATGTAATTTCCCTCCATTCTAACATCATAATCTGGGCTTTAAATGTCCATTCCGGAGTGTCTCCAAGGCAGTTCATCCTTTGGTTCAGCTTTTCATGCTTTAAGTACTTCCTGTCTTGTCCCATGTTCAGATGATACTACCAAACCAATGGAGAGCTCAACATTTATTTATTGAGTCAGCCCTTCCTGTATATTTTTCACTCAATCTTTTCAACCACCATACTTTGATCCCTCATGGAAGTTGCTGTTAATTAAATGTTAGAAATTCCAGTATTATTTTCAAAAAGAAATGTCCACACTTTTAGAAAAAATAGGGAAAAACAATCAAAACATAATTTAATTCACTTTGAAAGCTGAAAAGGGGTGGAGGATAGAGTACCTTTTCCACATTTCCAAATACCACCCCTTTCCATAGCACACATAGGTATTTCCTTGCCAAAAAAACCAAATGCTTCCCATTTTTAGAAGGGAAGTAAGAAAATGCCACCTTTTATTTCCTAAAGAAAAAAGTTAAATCGGTCAAATACATAAAACTTTCATGAAAAAAAGGCAACACTTCATTTAAGTCATTAAAGGAAAATGTGTAAATATCCCAATGGAATTCCATCTCTATAACAGGAAAGGTTTACTCACTGCTGACTTTAAAGTACCAAATATGGCTTATCACACAAGTTTATGAAGTTTATGAAGGCAATGAATGGAACCGAACCCCACAGGGAAAAGCTATTTATGATATTCACCTCTCCAGTAGACAAGCCTTGGAAATCAAAAGATCATGAAATATTCAAATGCCATAAGAGGACTTTTGGTGCCAAGTCCTGGCTATACAGAGTCACCATCATCTCTAAAGGCTGCCATCCCTCACAAAAGAGAAGGCATTGCCAATACACCCCAAGTCAAACATTTAGGCAGCATCACTTTGGATCCAGCAGAACACTTCCCAAAATTGTTTCCAGAGACAAGGTTGGATCCTCTCTACCACCAGTGGAGCTATGGGAACCACAGAGCTACTCACTCCCATCATGCCTCTCAGCCCCTATTTCAAGTTTTAAGTCCCTTCCTGCCCCCAAGACATCCTTTCCCATAATCTTATATACACACAAACATCCATCCTGGTCCCCTCCTCCTACACCACCTTTCCACTTGGAACCATCTCTAAGCCCAACCTCTCTCCCCATCTTGCTGAAACTGGAACATCTGATGGAAAAACACTGCAGCCTCTTCCTATTCCTCAAAGCCAAAATAAAAGTCCTCCACCCTTGAGTAAACGTTCATCTGCCTCTCCTGTTCTCTGAAGACTACATCACCCGGCTCAGAATTCCTTGAGACGTCAAGTCCACCTGTCATTCTGAATGACCTTAGATTTCACCAAGCCTAGTCAGTTCCTCATCCTCATTCTGTCATCTTTTCTCTGTCACTGCCTTCCTCTCAAAGATCCATCCTGGACTTCCCTGTCACCACCCAGAACTACTCCACCTCTGACAGTACCTCCAAATATCCCACTCTTCCTTTTATCCTCTATAAATTCCTTCCCCTCCAGATCTTCCTCGCAGCTTCTCCCAGGACACCAGCTCTTCCCTTTCACATAATGCTCGAAATTGTCAAGACCTCTATTTCTACTTCTCTGATAGTCCTCTGTCTTCACATTATTTCTCCTCCATTCTCCATCAACTGCTCACTGGCCAATATCCCACCTCCCTTGCACTCTCATATACACCCAACCAACCACATTCTAAGCCCAGATCCTACCTGTCACCTCCTCTATTTTTCTCTCCAGGACACTCAACACCAAGGAGGAACCCACACATCCACTAACATTGATGTCATTAACAGATTCATGGTCTCCATTCTCAAGAGGCTCTCAGAGCTGCCCACCAAGCCTGTTCAGCTTTTCTCCCAGCACCTCAAAGGCTATTTCAAACCTCCTCTACTTTACCTCCCCCTCCTTCCACTCCACTCACCAAAAATAACCTCACCTCCTACTTTTTTTTTTTTTTTTTTTTTATCTTTTCACATTTATAGAGAGAAATTATCTTTTTGTCTTCAGTGCATATTTATTTCTATTTTACTTTTGACAGATAGAGAGAGAGACAGAGACAGAGACAGTTAGAGAACCGAACTGTGGGAACTCCCCAGTTCAGCACGTGGGTCCTGCCTGGGCCGGAGCCGGGATTCGATCCT
>PVKE010027495.1:0-21564 GCA_004027555.1 Craseonycteris thonglongyai | reverse complement strand
CATACTTGTGTGAACAAACATTTTCAAGAATGAAATACGTGAAGAACAATTTGAGAACAAACTTGTCTGATGATAATCTCAGGTCACTGTTGATGTTAGGGACATCAAATCTAAAGCCAGAAATGTCTGCTATTTTGGCATCCAGGAAACAATTTCACCATTCCCACTAATACAGGTGTTCATGTGTAGTGTATCAATGGGTTATTAAATAATAACTGAATAAAATAATATTAAATAAATAATTAAAAACATCCGTGTTTTGATTCTTTTTTATTTGGACCTCAAGTGTGTAGTCGGCCCCCAAACTGCTGTTTGATAGTTAATGCGGCCCGCAGACTGAAAAGTTTGGAGACCCCTGTTGTACATCATTAGTTACGACATGGTTTCATTTCATACAGGTGGATGTGGGGCCACGCAGGGTGGGAACCAAACTGGGGGCCTCTTGCATGGGAGGTGAGTATCTTTGCCACTGAGCCATCCTAGTGGTTACCAGTTGTGCCACACAGTTCAGCATATGGGGTTGCACAGGCCGGGGCTGGAAATTGAACCCTGGTTTTTGCAATTGTGATGCAAGCACTCAACCGCTGAGCTATCCCAGCATCCCATTTTGCACTATTTTCAATGGTGACTTCTCTCTGAACAAGGGGGAGGACACTCCAGGCAAAGCAAACTGGATGTGCAAAAGTGATGTAACACAGAGCAAGGTGGCTGGGGTGGAAGGTGTATGTGGGAGGATGACAGGAACTGGGGGTTAGACATAGGTAAGAGAAGAGGGAGAAAGTGAAACTTTCTGCTGTGGGCACCAAGGAGCACTGAGGAGTTTTAAGAGATGAACAGCATGGTCTGATTTGTGTTTTGGAGAGCTCACACTAGTGGAATGAGACTAGGTGGGAAGGGGGTTCTGACTAGAGTTAGAGAGGTTCAAATTAAAATAATCCAGGAGAGAAGTGATGGGAGTCTGAACCACAGTGTGGACACACAAGGAAGAGGAGGGGTTGGAGTTGAGATGATTTGAGATAGCAGAATCCAGTCAGAACTTGGTAACTAATTGCACAGAAGCTGGTAAGAAAAATTATCCTACTGTAATTCCTAAACACTGTCCTAGAGATTGTCACGAAGCTCTAAGGTTTTTCTCCTGCAGGGCTTTTTTTTTTTTTTTTTTGCAATATTTTTTAAAGATTTTGTTTTTATTGGTTTGACAGAGAGATACAGAGACAGAGAGAAGGGGGAGGGCCCAGAACAGTCTCCATAGCTGTACGTCATTGATTTTTCCACACAGCTTCATTCCACAGGTGGGGTGGGGCTGCATAGGGCAGGAACTGGGCCGGGGTCTCGCCCGGTGAGAACCAAACTGGGGGCACTCCCCAGTTCAGCATACGGGTCTGCACGGGCCGGGGCCGGGACTCGATCCTCAGTCCCTGGGGCTGCAAAGTGAGCGCTTAACCCACTGAGCCATCCCACCTTCCCCCTATTTATTTTGAACAATAAAGGTGAAACCATTTTACTGATCAGGGAAGGAGGACACAGTCTTCCATATTTCACTAGACCAATCTCTTAGAATGCTGTTTCCCAAAGTGGTGGAATAAGAGATAAGTATACTGGTAAATGGTAGGGAGACATCAGAAACAGAGACTCTTGTGGCCAAAAAGTTTTCCCTTTTTTTTAATCTTCCTAACTGATCAAATCAAGGTGAAAGCCTCAGTCTTTGATCATCTCTTCCTGAGGGAGAAACACATCCTCTTCAGCAAGCCTCAGGTTCAGAGCCTTAGACAGACAATAGCAAGCTAGTCACATTGTTTTGTTTTTATTTATCTTTATTTATATAAAATACCCCTCTAAGACACATGGTTCTGGTTCCATTTTCATAATTATTTTAAGTTTTCTTCTGAAATAAATAAACCTGAGGAGGCGGGGAGTGAGTTGGTTTGGGGAAAAAAATATTAAGTAAAAAGTGGTACAGGAGAGATGCAGATAGAATGAATCATGGCACACAAAAGGCTGAGGCTTGGGAAAACCTGTCCTAAGAAAACTTATGACTGGTTAGGAAGGTAAATCCCAAATTAAAAACAAACCTTCAGCATAACCTAAGTATAATTAAAGAACACATCCACAATCCTCTGGAAGAACAAACAGTCACACAATGATTAGGGTTTTTAGCAATTATGAATGTGGAGATGAATTTGGGGCTTAGGGCTGAGGGCACAGCAGAAGATAGAGCTAAGCATGTACCAAGGAAAATTCTCCTTTTCTTGTCAAAAAGCCCTAGGTGCCCCTGGGGAAGAGACTTCTTCCTCAACCAGAGCAAGAGGGCCTGAGAAGTCTCCCCAGAGAGCAAAGTTGTTTCATTTTATGGTTTGTTCCTGCAACTGTTAGGGTAGGCAGAAAGCTCAGGGCCACAGGGAGAGACAGGGAAGGAGAGAAAGGAGGAAGTGGGGGAAACAGAAGAGGAGATGAATCATTCTTAAGAACAGGTACAGGTACAGCTAATTGTATATTGCAGGCAGGGAGAAACCTTCACCCCTAGTCACCATGACAGTTACAAGGGAATCCCTCCTCCCATGGATAGGAGTGGTCTGAAAAAACCCACACTAGGAAGGCCCTAGGAACACTTGTAAGGCCACCCCTGAATATTTTGCACTCTCATTTAAATATAATCCTAAATTACTGTTATTCGGTGCAGTTGCCTTTTTCCCTGGCCTGCCCACTCCCAATATTTTGGGAGTGTATTCTTTGCTTTACTTTAATAAATACTCTGCCTGTTTGTTTGCATGGTTTATTTGTGCATCCTGAAATGCTTCCCTGCAATGATACAAGAACCTGATCTCTGATAATACAATCAGCTAGGAAATAAAATCTTCAAGTTAAACTTTTCCAGAAGAAATGTATTTGAGGTTGCTGTGAGCCTAAGCAAGTGGTGGCTTCCTGTTCAGCAGGTGGTTCTTCTAGGAACCCAAAGCCCTGTATACTAATATTGGGCACAACAGGGGTAGCTAGGATGGCTGTGGGTTAAGCGCTCACTTTGCAGCCCTGGAGCCCGAGGATCGAATCCTGGGCCCAGCCCATGTGGACCCATGTGCTGAGCTGGGGTGTGCCCCCGGTTCAGTTCTTGCCGGGGCCCACGCGGGAGGCTCCCAGCCCAGTTCCTGCCCTTTGCAGCCCCGCGCCCACCTGTGGAGTAAAACTATATAGAAAATTAATGCTGTCAACTATGAGACTGCTCTGGGTCCTCCCCCTTCTCTCTGTCTCTCTCTGTTTGTCTCTCTCTCTGTGTCAAAAAACAATAAAGGGGAAGCAGGAATAGCTCAGTGGGTTAAGCGCTCACTTTGCAGCTCTGGGGACCAAGGATTGAATCCCGGCCCGGCCCATGCGGACCCATATGCTGAACTGGGGAGTGCCCCCAGTTCAGTTCTCACCAGGGTGAGACCCCAGCCCAGTTCCTGCCCTGTGCAGCCCTGCGCCCACCTGTGGAATGAAACTATGTGGAAAAACCAATGTGCAACTATGGAGACTGTTCTGTGCTCTCCCCCTTCTCTCCATCTGTGTATCTCTCTTTCTCTCTCTCTCTGTCAAAAACAATAAAAATATATCTTAAAAAACAAAAACAATAAAAATAAATCTTTAAAATATTGGGCACAACAGTATGTTAAGGAAAGAATATACAACCAAAATAAGTCTTATAAGAGTTGTTTTTTTTTTAGCTAAACTGACGGCAATTGCCAGGAAGCAAAATCTCAACAGGTTGAGAAAATTATACTAAGAACGGCATTTTTGCTTCATATTTTATCAAAGGAGATGTAAGGAGGATTACATGAGATCCACCAGTGGTAGATCAAGGGGGTGGGAGAAAGCAAAGCAAGGGAATCTCTGAGATTGGATAAAAATGGAGCAACACATACTTCTTTTATATTGGTGGGTACAGGATTAGTTAACAGTTACAGCCCACAGAGCTTGTGTGTGGGCAACAAGATAATGAGGGAAAGTTCTATGGTCTGGTGCTCTGGTGGGAGGTTGTGCCTGAGGGGTCCAGAAAAGGGATTATTCAGACATTTCAAAGGTATGTTATCTTTGATGCAAAAAGACAACAGACAGACTCCTTAAGGTAAAGACTGACCTTTGTCATGGAAGCTACAGGTCTAGGACATAACTACGCGTCATGAGACACTTTAATAGTTAGGAATTTTTATGCTCAGACCATCCTATGTGGTTACTTTTGGTCTCTTTCGAGTTTGTAGGGCCTGCCATGTAGGCTTCCTCTGAGCTTGTCAGGTTTAGTATGTGACCCCTTTTTCATCTACAGTTCTCTTCTGGCAATTGTCAGTTTGGTTCAAATAAACTTAAAACAAAATTTTTTTAAGATTTATTTTTATTGTTTATGACAGAGATACAGAGAGAAGGGGGAGGGCCCAGAGCAGTCTCCATAGTTGCACATCATTAGTTTCCTACAGTTTCATTCCATGGGTGGGCATGGGGCTGTGCAGGGCGGGAACTGGGTCAGGGGCCTCCCACACAGGAGGCTTGCCCCATTGAGAACTGAACTGGGGGTGCACCCCAGCTCAGCATATGGATCTGCACAGGCCAGGGCTGGGATTCAGTCCTTGGACCCCGGGGCTGCACGACAAGTGCTCAACCCACTGAGCCATCCCGGCTTCCCCCAAATAAACTCTTATGAGACCTTTTCTTTGGCTGAATCTTCATTCGTTGACAAGAGCCTTCCAGTAGCTGCCTCACCAGCAGGTGAGTGTGAGTGTGAGTTTGTGAGGCAGAGTAGAAGAGCAGGAGAGATAGACAGAGGTATCCCTCATCACTAACAACGTTACTCCCTTCTCCCCGACCCCCAGAAAAAAAGCAATTAAAAGAGACAAGGCCTGAAAGAAAACAACTTTTTGAGAGAAACATCTCCAGATAGAGTAAGAAGCTGCCCAGGGGAAGGGCCTTTGCTCCCCATGGGAAGTCTTTCAGGCTTGATCTGTGGGTGGATGACTTCCTCCTTCACACAGTCCAGACCCAAGTGGGAGATCCTTCATCTTCATTTGGAAAGAGGCATTTCAGCTTCAGTTCGACTAGGATTATATGTTTTGTTCCAGGGAAGGGTGCCACTTTTCAGTGTACTGGAAGGGGTATATTTACAAAAAAAACAAAAAAACAAAAAAAAAAACTCCAGACAAAAGCAAGGAAACCAAAAGGGATAACCTTCATTCTCTACCTTTATGATTCCTGTGCTTCGGCTCCAGTTTGGGGAAATCATGTGACCAGCCAATAAACCCTACACTCACAGAGGCCCCATTATCCAAACCACCTGAGAGGATGGCATTTAATCAAAGCACTTTGAGAGGCACTTTAAAACTTTGGCCTCTAAATTCTCAGCACTTTTAAAAGGCAAACCATCAAGGTGACTGTGTGAGAAGATAAAAGCTCCATAATGCAGAAAGTAAGAACACAGAGTCTTTTAATGGTCATCTGGCCCAAAGAGAGAGGCCCTGTCTTTGCTCAGACAACCAAGGCCACTATGGTAACTGAGGAGCACCACCACCAACCAAAGAAAAGAGCACCTCCTGGCTTTAGGGCTAGCTGTGTCCTATCAAAGTGGAAGACCAGGTCCTGGCTGCAGCATGGAACCTTATCAGAGTGTATGAAGGTTAGAGACTTGGAAATGGAAAACTGGGCCTGTTCCCCTCTCTGCCACGCTCAGCTGATTGACCCTGGACAAACCACTGACCCTGACCTGGCCTCTACTCCCTTGTGTGTTAACAGAAAGATAGTAAAACCCATTACATAGCGAGGTCGTGAGGCTCAGAGAAAATTAGCTGATCAAGCACAAGAATTCTGCTTGCCTGTTTTCAAGGCTATGAGGGATGTTCAGAAAAAATCCAGCCATTGTCAATATAACGAGAACAGTTAAATGGCTGGATACTTTCTGGACAGCCCTCATACATACCAATATTAGGTGTGAATCTCAAGATGTTAGAGGCCAAGGTGCATGATATTAAAATTCAGTAGACTCTCTGTTAACTGGAACTCAACCAACTGGCAATACTCTCAAGCAATTTTGCCAGTTGCTTAGTTCCAGTTAACAGAGTATACTTACATTTATCTGGCATCTACCAATCCCCAGGGGTGTAGGTTAACTGAGAGTCTCCTTGTATAGCTTATCATTGTTGCTGTGGTTATAATCATCCTGGCATTTTTCTAGTTTTCTCAGCAACGCTTATTTAATTATTTCAGCAACCTTTCAAGGACGGCAAGGAAGAGAAAATAATTATTTCTATTTTACTGGAGGAAAAGAGGCAAAACGTTTAAGTGCACTGTCAAAGGTTGCCTAGCTGGTTTGTGTGGTTCAATCCTGTCCAACAAAGTTGAACTTCCACATCTTCAAAATAGATGCTAATGCAGCCTGGGTCCTACAGATGACCTGTAAGGAAAAGAAAGGGCAGGGGAGGCATGTAGATTAGGAGACTTAAAGACATATCAACTGGTAATGGGTATGAGGGTTCTTCCTGGAGATGATGCAAATGTTCTAAAATTAGATTATAGTGATGGTTCCACAACTCTGTAAACATGCTAAATAACATTGATTTGTACACTTCAAATAGGTGAATTTTATAGTATGAAAATTAAATCTCAACAAAGCTGTTAAGAAAAAGATATGTTTTTTTTTATTATTTTTTAAAATTTGTTTGAGAGAGACACAGAGAAGGGGGAGGGCCCAGAGCAGTCTCCATAGTTGTATATCATTTGTTTGTGACATGCTTTCATTCCACACAGGTGAATGTGGGGGCCACACTGTGTGGGAACCCAGCTGGGGGCCTCCCACATGGAAGATGCACCCCAGTTCAGCATATGGGTTTGCACAGGCCAGGGCCAGGATTTGATTCCCAGACCTCGCAGTTGCAAGGCATGTGCTCAAACTGTTAAGCTATCCTGGCATCCCCAACATCAGTTTTTGTTTTTGTTTTAATGGGCAAGACCAAACTCTTGTGGCTAAGGATACATAACTCTAAAGACATGCCAGGAAGTGATGAGTGCAAAAGTCAGGGTTCCTTTCAGGTTGAGAGAGGGCTTTGTGATTGAGATAGGACATGTGAAGGAGCTTCTAAGGTGAGCAGCAAGCTCTTATTTCTTGGCCTGAAGGGTAGTTAACAAGGGTGTTTACCTTAATTCATTCCACTCCATATGCATTTTGTGTAGTTTTTTATATCTTTTCTGCTCTATGACAAAATAATTTTAAAAAATAGGGGAAATCAAATATGTAATGATACCCTATGCTGGCTAGACTGTAAGATGGTCCTCATGCCCCCCACCCCCCACCTGTTTTGTTTTGGGGGCAAGTTGTTTAGAGACTGAGTTTGTCTTTGACAATAACTTATTTAACACAGCTTCACTGTGGGAATTATAATAATTTTACAAGCCAATAGAATACAGCCAATAAAGAAATAACATACTCCAAACTGATGACAGATTAGTTACACTACTGATCCAGGCAAGGGGAGATGAAAGGAGTAAAGTCTAAATTTAGTTGAGATGTACCTTTATACCAGTTGGTATCTGGGAGAGAAGGCTTAGCCAACCAGGAGCTGATGTGTAGCTGCCAGTGCAAAAGGAAAAGTCGCTTGTTGCTAGCACACGTTGCTAGGGCACGATGGCGCTGGTGTTGGGTAAAATGATCTCCTTCAAGAGGCTGCTGCAAGGCTTTCACCACTGCTGGTAAGAGTCACCTTTACCACTGCAGCAGTTAATGCCCCAAAGATCTCCGGAGGGCTTTTTAGGTCAGCAAAGTATCTCCCTGCCCAGATCAAAACTCTCAGATATTCCTCAGAAACTTTCAGCATTCATAGTCTAAGTGTCCTCTTGCCATAGTTGTTTCTCCACATGTTCTTATCGATAAGGCTCCAGTGGGGGGCCGTAGCAGCGGAGCTACTGAGTGCTTATCAACAATAACAGATGAGGTAATGACTTCCTGACATAACTTATTTCATCTCATATCAAAACAACATTACTTCTAATAACATTTTTTGTCTTTACCATAAACAGGATTAAAAGAACTTCACTTAAGTCATAAACAAATAGACTTAAAATCATATCAAACCAATACACAACAGAAACAAATTGAGGCCAAGTCTGATAACCCAGGAGAAACTGAATGCTGCCAACAACAGTGAGTTTGGAAGCAGATCTTTCCCCAGTCAAGCTTCAGATAACACCATGGCCCCACCTCACTCCCTGGTTACAGCTTGTGAGACTCCATCAGTGTCCTCAGCTAAGCTGTGCCCTGACTCCTGACTCACAGAAACAGATAAATGTGTGTTGTTTGAAACCACTAAATTTGTGGTAATATTACATAGAGATAGATAACATGCCTTTGTTTGGGGTTCCCTTAATCCACTCTCAGGTTGAGTCACTAGAACTCACAGAACGCAGCAAAGCTGTTATACACTTGGTTACAGTTTATTACAGTGAAAAGATACAGATTAAAATCATCAGAAAAAGGCACATAGGGCAGGAGCCAGGAGACACCAATTATTCTCTCCCAGTGGAGTTGTTATGGACAATGCTTAATTCTTCCAACAACAATGTTTGACAAGGTACAAGGAACATTGTTAACCAGGGAAAACTCACCCAAGCCTTGATGTCCAGGGTTTTTATTAGGGGTCAGTCATCGAGGCAGGCCTCACTGCCCAGTGGCTGACTTTAGTCTCCAGTCCCTCCAGAGATCGGGCCAACGCCTCCTGGCCCAAGGCCCCCAGATAAACAAAGACACTCTTATCAGACAGGATATTCCAGGGATTAGAGATTATCTCCCAGGATCCAGTCAAGGGCCCTTCCTTTTGTTTGGAATGTGCAGTTTGAATGTCCCAAGTCTGCAGAGTTAACCCTTTTACTGTGTACCTCTTAATTTCGGAAGTGGGATTCTTGTCAAGTTGCCACTCTGCTTGAAGACAGAGAGAGGTCAGGAAACCACCCTGTTTTAACACCTGAGGAAACTTTACACCTTTACTGGCCTTATAGTCAGAGAGTTTCCAGGATATAAGCCATAGAGCCAGAAGGCAGGATGTAGGGGAGAGGAGGCAGAGACTGGGCACTCATACAGAAGCTTCTCCTGATTCGCCACTGAATAGAAGGCAAGCTTCCCCTGCTCAAGGTCCAGCCAGATGCCCACCACCCTAGGTCTGTCTGAGCCGAGGACAGTTTCCTCGACCATGTTCCACGCAGAGAGCTGGCTAGTCCCCTTCCACTCTACACACCAGGAGTCCCTGGTCCTTCCTAGGATTTGGTCACGGCTCATCCCCCAGGAGGCCACGCCAACTGCCCAGTGACTGCAATCCTGAGTGTCGACTTCCCAGTACTTCTGCCCAGAAGAGAAGGCCTGGGAACATAAGACCTGGCAGGTTGCAAACCTCTCATGGCTCCACGGATAGAACTGTGGAAAGTGAGATACAGTCACTGTCTGGCAATCCTCAGACACCTCCAGGCTACAGGAGAGGCTCCTCAGGTCAAAGGTTGGGCTGATGGCCCCTGAAGAAAAAAACAAGAACACAACCAGCCAGCTCTTGATTGTCCATGCTAAGAGGTCCTCAAATAGCAAAAAGCAGGTTTATATCTTTGGGTGTGATAAAGTTTTACTCTTACTGGCATTAAAATGAGTTATGTCAACTTGCTATTCCTTACACATATCCCTGATGTTTATTAACAATATCCTTTTCCCCTCTTAATCTCTACTTACCATTAATCATCTTTCAGGAAGCCCTCTCTGAATCCCACCCAACAAAAAGTCACCTCTTGGCTTTTCTCAACATTCCCAGTGCTTTACCTGTTCTCTAATGATAGATACCATCTTCTACTCTTCTACCTGTAGTACAGTGACTTAGGACTACAACTGTTTATATCTCTCTATTCGTATAACTAGAGAGTTGTGCAAGCTTACCGATTAAAGATCAGGTCTTACTCATTTTTCATAGTGTTTCCTATTGAGTAAAAAATTGCTAACACTTACACAGCATTACTACTCTAGGCAGACATTTATATACATTTGCTCAATTAACCCTCATCACACTCCTATAAGAGAAGTAAGTACTAGTATTATGTCCACCTTACAGATGAGGGAACTGAGGCTCTGAGAGGTTACATAACTTGTCAAAAATCACACAGCTAGTAAGTGCAGGAGCTAGGAGTCAAACCCAAGCAGTTTGGCTCTAGGATCTACACTCTCAAGGTCTACTCCAGATTGGGACCTCAATAGCACCTAAATGAGTTGGCTAATGGGCAGTCGGCTAAGCATGGTGGCCCCAGCATGGATGCCCACAGGTTGCCTGGGCTCTGAGTGCTCATGGGTTTGGCTTAGCCTGGAATTTGCAAGTTGTCAGTCCCTTTGTCTTTGTAATCAGCTCCCCATGTGGAGGGATCTAGTCTAGGGGGTCGGTAAGACAAGCAGCAGGGAGATGGACTTAGCATGCTCTCGCAGCTTCTCTCGGCAGCAGGCCAAACCCAAGTTTTAAACGGAGCTCATACTTACATTGAGAGGCCTTCTTGAGTGCAGTGTGGCTCTGGTCAGGCAGTGAGAGTGAGGATGAAGATGGAGCTTCTGGGAGTTTAACTAAGGAATCAAAAAATTGGGAAGGGGAGAAAGTCTCATCAGAAAAAGGCAAACAAAAGGTATCTATATATTGTGATCAGGGCGCATGGCTTCCTCCTCAGCAGCACATTTTTTAGGGTCAGGACTTGACTAGGCAGTACATCCAGCTCCGGTATGTCCAGCCCCATGTTCTTTCTCACTGTGGACTTTTTTTACTATTTCCCCACTAAGTTATAAACTCCTTGCTGGCTCCATGTTCATCTCTATCTTCTAAGAACCAAACCTAGTGCCAGGTGCATAGGAAGTGTTTCATGCATGTTTAGCAAATAAACTGACAGATACAGTTCTAGGGAATCACAGTGCCCCCACACTCAGAGTATCCATGAATCCCATGTCAGTGCTTGAAACTATTATAAAAACTGGGGAATGTGAGTTGGTGTGAGATTATTCTCAATTGCTAACACCTCTTATTTCCCTCTCAATGTACTAAAGTTTAATTGTTAACTTAAAGCTACTGTGTGCTTGCAATGACCACACATAGTAGGTAGAAGAAGAAAAAGTAAAGGAAATGTCAGAGCTGGACTATGAAGGTGAAATCTTCCCCCATTTGTTGAAGTGACAGCAGCATAAATGAACCTAAGAGTCAGACTGAAATGAGACAAAAGACCATGTCTAGTGTGTGGGCTGAAGTCATAAGAGTAGGAAAGGTTCCCTTCTAGAAACCATGACCAGGGATACCAGAATAGCTCAGCAGTTTGAGGGGCTGCCTTGCAGCCATTGAGCTGGGGATCGAATCCCGGCCCCAGCAGTGTAAACCCATATGCTGAACTGCAGCACAACTGGTAACCACCAGGATGGCACAGTCGCAGATGTTCTCCCCTCCCATGCAGGAGGACCCAGTGTGGTTCCCACCCTGCGTGACCCCACATCCACCTGTGTGGCATGAAACCATGTCACAGCTAATTATATACAACTATGGAGACTCCTCTGGGCCCTTCCTCTCTCTCTCTCTCTCTCTTTTCTGACCTTCTCTTAAAACAATAAAATATATATATATATATTAGGGAAGCCAGGATGGCTCAGTGGGTTAAGTGCTCACTTTGCAGACCAGGGGACCAAGGATCGAATCCCAGCCCCAGCCTGTGTGGACCCATATGCTGAACTGGGGGGTGCCCCCAGTTCGGTTCTCACCGGGGTGAAGACCCTGGGCCATTTTCTGCCCTGTGCAGCCCCGAGCCCACCTGTGGAATGAAACTATGTGGAAAAACCAATGATGTGCAACTATGGAGACTGTTCTGGGCCCTCCCCCTTCTCTCTGTCTGTCTGTCTCTCTCTGTCAAAAGCAAGAAAAAAAAGAAAAAAAAAATTCTCTAGATTCCACATAAGTGAAATCGTATGGTATTTGTCTTTCTCTGACTTACTTCACTTAACACAATACCCTCTATGTCTATCCATGTTGTTCCAAATGGCAAGATATCATTCCTTTTTATGGCTAGTATTCCATTATATATATGTACCACATCTTCTTTATCCATTAATCTATCAGTGGACACTTAAGTTGCTTCCATATCTTGGCTACTGTAAATAACACTGCAATGAAAATAGGGGTGCATATATCTTTTTAAATTAGTATTTTGCATTTGTTTGGATAAATACCCAGAAGTAGAACGGCTAGGTGATGTGGTACTTCTATTTTTAATTTTTTTAAGATTTATTTTTTATTGTTTGACAGAGAGAGAGACAGAGAGGGACAGAGAGGAGGAGGAGGGCCCAGAGCAATCTCTATAGTTGTACATCATTAGTTTTGACATAGTTTCATTCCACAGGTGGATATGGAACCGTGCAGGGTAGGCCTTCCACATGGTAAGCTTGCCCCAGTTCAGCATAGGGGTCTGCATGGGCCGGGGCCAGCACTGGATCCTCAGACCCTGGGGCTGCAAGGTGAGCGCTCAACCCACTAAGCCATCCCGGCTTCCCCTCTTTTTAATTTTTTGAGGAACCTCTATATTGTACCCATTTCCAATCCCACCAATAGTGCACTAGGGTTCCCTTTTCTCCACATCCTTGTGAACACTTATTTGTTAATTTATTGATGATGGCCATTTTGACAGGTGTGAAGTGATATCTCATTGTGATTTTAATATGCATTTTCCTGATCAGGATTAGTGATGTTGAGAGTCTTTTCATATTTCTATTGGCTATCTGTATGTCCTCTTTGGAGAAATGTTTATGTAGGCCTTTGGCCTATGTTTTAATGAGGTTGGTTTTTGGTGTTAAGGTATGAGTTCTTTATACAAGGGTTGTCCAAAAAAAACCCAGCCTTGTCAATATAATGAGAATGGTTACATGGCTGGATGGTTTCTGGAAGCCCTCGTATATTTTGGGTATTAATCCCTTATTGGATATATCATTGGCAAATACTTTCTCCCATTCAGTAGGTTGTATTTTCATTTTGTTACTGGTTTCCTTCACTGTGCAAAAACTTTTTAGTTTGCCGTAGTCCCATTGGTTTATTTTTTCTTTTGTTTCCCTTGCCCAGGAAGACATAGAATTTTTACTTATTGTTAATCCTAGTGTTAAAAAATGTTTTTAGCTATCACCATTTTTTCTCCTATTGATAAGGGAAATAATCTACATTTGTGTGGTTCTTTACAATACTTAGAAAAAATTGACACATGATATGCATTCATAAGTGCTGAGTAACTATTAAATAAGATACTGGTAACTATTAAAGAGAAGTTTTATGATATATTAATCTCTCTGGGTATAAACTCAATTGTTTAACAACTGATTATAAGTGTTGTAAAAGGAAAAAATTATGCTTCAATAAGCAGTTAACTTTACAGAAATATAAATTTAATTAATTAGTGCAAAATTTCTTTATAATAGAATCTAAAGAATCTTGTTTCTCTACTAAAAGAAGAGAATAAGTCACAGGATTTTTAATTTATTTTTTTAATGTAGCCAGGATCCCTTAGGAAAATAAACTGATATCAGGAACAGGTGTCTATAGCACTATTCTGTTTAAGTGGAATTGTTCTGCATAAAATGTGAGTTCCGTGGCGGCTAGGGTGTGCCTACATAGGGTCAAAGGAAACCATTGTGATGAGGCAGTCAAATTGTTGGTAATTGTTAAAGCACTGACTTGAAGAACAACTAATCTATTGTCTTAAAAACAATTTTGTGTAAGTTTCTGGGAGTCATGTTTCAGTTAACAGGGATATATCCAGATCATTTGTTTTAAAATGTTCTGGACTGATCCAAATAACAATATAACCACAGAGAAAGAACTCCTGGGGGTGCCAAAAAATGTATACACATTTTAAGAGATGTTATCTATGTGTAGCTTTTCGAAGTTGGATTGAAATACGGTAGCAGTGTGTAGTATGATGTTTGCTCAAAATATGGCATTAAGCCAGGGGTGGGCAAACTGCGGCCGGCTACAGGTTTTTTTGCGGCCTGCCAAGACATCAGATTTTTTTGATACAATTTATATCTTTTCTGAAATGCAAAGTTAACTAATGAATGCAATAATTTTAAAAGGTGTGGCCCTCCGCTAACCTTCGTTTCCACAAAGCGGCCCCTGAGCCAAAACAATTGCCCACCCCTGCACTAAGCAAACAAATGCTGGTATCACCATGTGACAGGGAGGACAGTCAAAGAAAATGGCAGAAGCATGGTTGTCATTGGAGAAGTGCAAGACCACTTTGAAGTGTATTTGAAATTCAAGAACATCGTGGAAATACAACAATGGAGCCATCAGTATGCAACGAGAACCTCCAACACGCATAACAATTGCACACATTCATGATAAGTTTGAGACACATGGTAAACTGAAATGACATGTGCAGCGATACAAGTGGACACTTTGGTCCATGTTGCTCAAGTAATAGTTCACTGCAATCAGAAGTGTCTGGACGTTGATGGTAACCACTTTGAGAACGTCTTGTAATTGCAGAAGTCAAACGTGACTTGTATTCATCTTTTGTTATCAGTATATGTTGAGTATAGCAATTTTAATATAGTTTTTTCCTTTCTTAAAATGTGTGTACATTTTTTTGGCACCCTCTGTATATTCTACTCGCTAATGCATACTTAAATTTTATAAGTTGAATTAAAAAAAATACATTATACTTAATTTCTCCAAAAATTTAAAACAGAATTACCATATGATGCAGCAATTCCACTTCTGGGTATATATTCAAAAGAAATGAAAGCAGGATCTTTTTTATTTATATATATATATATATTTTTTTTTTTTTTAATTTATTTTATTGTTTTTAACAGAGACAGAGAGAAGGGCGAGGGCCCAGAGTAGTCTCCATAGCTGCATGTCATCAGTTCTCAACATGGTTTCCCTCCACACAGGTGGGCGGGGGCCACATAGGGTGGGAACTGGGCCAGAGGGCCTCCCACACGAGAGGCACGCCCCCCTCAAGCCAGGGGCCAAACTGGGGGGCAAGAACCGAACTGGAGACCTCCCACATAGAAAGCACACCCAAGTCCAGCTTATGGGTCTGCATGGGCCAGGGCCAGGACTTGATCCTCGGTCCCCAGGGCTGCAAAGTGAGCACTCAACCCACTGCGCCATCCCAGCTTCCCCCCTTTTTTTTATTGTTAAATTTATTGGGGTAATATTGGTTGATAACAATTACATTGTTTCCAGGGAAAGCAGGATCTTGAAGAGATATTTTTTCACCCATGTTCAGAGCAGCATTATTCACAATAGAAAAGAGGTAGAAGTAACCCAAGTGTCCATTGATGTTTGAATGGATAAACAAAATGTGGTAAATGTATACAACAAAATATTACTCATGGGGATGCCAGGATAGCTCTTGCCTCGCAATCACAAGGTCCGAGGTTTGATTCCTGGCCTGCAGTGTGCAACCCCATATGCTGAACTGTGGTGCAACTGGTAACTACTAGGATGGTTAGACAGTGAATGTTCTTGCCTCCCATGTGGGAGGCCCCCAGTTTGGTTCCTGCCCCACATGGTCCCACATCCACCTGTGTGGAATGAAACAATGTCACAACTAATGATGTACAACTACGGAAACTGTTCTGGGCCCTCCCCATTTCTCTCTCTCTCCTCTCAAATAATAAAATGAATCTTTAAAAAAAAAGGGTGTGTGTGTATATATTTCCGCCTTAGAAAGGAAGTACATTCTGACACATGCTATAACATGGATAGGTCTTAAACATATGCTAAGTGAAATAAGCCAGTCACAAAAAGACAGTAACTGTGAGACTCCACTTACATATGGTATCTAAAGCAATCAAACTCACAGAAACTGAAAGTGGAATGACATTTGATAGGACCTGGAGGGGATTGGGGAGTTACTATTTAAAAGATAATAGAGTTTCAATTTTACAAAATGAAAAAGCTCTGGCGTTTGGCTTCACAACCAAGATGAATGTACTTAACACTGTTGAATCACACACTTAAAAACGATAAAGATGGTGGATTTCATGTTATGTGTATTTTACCACAATTAATGCATACTCAATCATACTCAATTAATGCATACTCAAGTAATGCATTAATTAAAAAATTAATGCATACTCAAATAATCTTAGACATTGATAACTTTTTCCAAGAAATCATGTTTCTCCACCTAAGTAAAAAGCAAATTTCAATCATACCAACATTATTAAATGTGAAAATACTATAAGAGATATGTTTTGATGTAAATATTATTTAAAATTCACTAGGACACATGCCAGGACACACTTGAGATGGATCAAAGAGTTCAATGTAAAACGTCAAACCAAAGATTTGAATATAAAATATAAAGTACAAACACACGCCTATACAAACTGGAAAATTCCTTTCTAAACTTGGGGTGGTAAAGTTTTCTAACTAAAACTTAAAATTTTAAAGCCATAAAAGAAAAGATTGCTAAAATCTACTACCTTAAAATAGGAAAATGTCTATATGGCATTCTAAAATCCATGTTAAAGAGATTCAAAAGATAAATAGCAAATTGGGGAACAATTCATATCACAGACAAAAGGTTAATTTTCCTAATTTATAAAGAGTTCCTAAAAGTCAATTTTTAAGAGACACAAGTATGAACACACAATCTGTGGGAAAAGGCAACTTAAAAGTACAGTATACTCATGTATTTCTTTTTTTTAACCCATCAGATTGGCCAAAAAAATACCAAAGTTTGACAACAAATTCAATTGGCAGGCCATGGGGATACACATTTCTTCTATGAGAGTATATTTGGTATAACCCAACTAGAAGGCAATTTAGCAATGTATATCAAAATTGTACATGATTTGCCCTCTTAAGTCCACAAACTTACTGGCAATTAAACCTACAATCACATTTGTTTCCATATACAACGATTTATGTATCATTATTAACATCAACACCGTTTGTAATTATAAGAAATTGGCAGCAATCATGAATCCGTGAGTAGAAAATTCAGTAAATAAATGTTGGTATATCTATACACTGGAATATTATGCAGCTATAAAAGAGAAAATGCCGAGTATTGATTCATAAAGGTATCAAGATATCAAGATATATTAAGTAGGTAGGGGAAGCCAGGATGGCTTGGCAGGTTAAGTGCTCCCTTTGCAGCCCTAGGGAACAAGGATCGAATGCAGACCCATATGCTGAACTGGGGTGTGCTTCCCATTAGGGAGGCCCTCAGTTTGGTTCTCAACACCCCCCAACCCCCAGTTCAGCCCCTGACTCGAGGGGGCGTACCTCTCATGCAGGAGGCCCCTGCCCAGTTCCTGCCCTGCGCCCACCCCCGCCCACCCCCGCCCCGGTGTGGAAAGAAACGATGTTGAAAACTGATGACGTACAACTATGGAGACTGCTCTGGGCCTTCCCCCTTCTTTCTGTTTCTCTCTGTCTCTGTCAGAAACAATAAAATAAACCTTAAAACAAAAATAAAAAATAAATTTAAAAAGATATATTAAGTATAGAAGAAAAGCAAAATGCAGAAAGTGTACATAATATGCTATCTTTTATGTAAAAAAACATTGGGAGCTAAGGATATAAATTCATATTTACTTGTATTTGCATAAATGAATTCTGAATGGACATTCAAAAAGCTAATAAAAGTAGTTAACTGAGATGAAGGATAGCTGGAGTTGGATAAGGGTGGGAAAGGGGCTTTTGTTTTATGTCTTTTTTTATTGCTTTGATTTTTTAATTTAAAAAGTAATTAAAATTTTTAAGTTGGAATTTAAAATAAATTTAAATTTGTATAAGTAAATAAAATGACTAAGGAACTCAACCTAAATTTAGGAGTACATAGGAGCGAAGAGGGCACTTATTTCTCAGATAATTTTTTGAACAAATAATAAACTGCACTGTAATTGGTTTTCTTAAGAAACTTTTTCATAGGAATCCTGTTTCTCCACTTAAATAAGGGGTGACTTATTAAGCAAAGCAGGATGATTTAAATCAGCTGTGTCCAACCTTTTGGCTTCCCTGGGCCACATTGGAGGAATTGTTTGGGGCCACACATTAAATACACTAACATTAGCTGATGAGCTAAAGGAAAAGAAAGTTGCAAAAAATGTCATGTTTTAAGAATTTGTATTGTATCAAAGCTGTCCTAGGTCGCAGGTTGGACGTGCCTGAATAGAAAAAAGCTGTAAGAGAGAGATCTCTAAAGTCTATAGAGCCGGAAGTGGCCAGAGCAGAAGGTGGAGCCAAGGGAGACTAGAGCTGCTGTCTACCGGACAGGTGTTCATTGTTTTTCAGTCATGGTCAGGGGAACAATAGTACCTATAAAGTCAGGACAGAAAGGTTCTTTTCCACATTGTTACTTAGTATTCACAAACTCTGCAAAGATTATATTTTAATAGAATATATCAAGAATTATTTACAAAGTTGCATGCTTGGTAATAAAGGCATTTACTAGTTAAAAATAAAAAGTGGCCTATTTTTTTTAAGAGTTGTTTTATTGTTTTGTTTTGAGAGAAGGTGAGAGAGGAGAGAGGGGGGAGAGAGAAAGGAGAGAGAGAGAGAGAGAGAGAGAGAGAGAGAGAGAGAGAGAGAGAGAGAGAGAGAGCCAGCCCAGAGCAATCTTGATAGTTGTAGATCACTAGTTGTGACATGGTTTCATTCCACACAGGTGGATGTGGGGCCGCACGGGGCGGGAAATGAACCGGAGGCCTACCTCATGAGAGGTGGCAACCTTTGCTGCCCATCCGTCTCAGCGGTTTCCAGTTGCGTCGCAGTTCAGCATATGGGTTTGCATGGGCTGGAGCTGGGAATTGAACCCTGGACCTCATGATTTCAAGGCAAGCGTTCAACAGCTGAGCTATCGTGGCATCCCCAAAAGTTGCCTATTTCTGAATCTTCCTCAGATAGATAACACAGATGAGTGGTAAGCTAGCAAAATCAGGTCCAGGTTCTAGATTTATAGGTCTTAGAAAATGAGTTTCTTTCTCATCAAGGGCCTACGTTACATCACACCTCCAAGTCATGTCCAAAAACACAACCACAAAAACACCTCAGCCCACTCCTTTGTCATTTACAGTAACACAGTGATAATGCAGCTGGGCTCTGGGATCATGCCCCCAAAAAACAAAGCTATGGGACTGCCATTTTCCCCAACTTCCATATTTAGTCCTCTTCTACCAAGTAAAATCAACTTACCCTGCCTTTGTTCTTCAAGGGGCTCTTTCCCTATGAAGTTTTCTTGTAATTTTCCCCAGATTTCTTCTAGGTCATGCAGAATGTCTCTCATTTTTCCCTCAGGTACGTTGGAAGTCCCTAGCTTTGCAGAAGGCAATGAAAGGTCCATCCCACCAGAAAAAGCCTATTGATGAATCATAAAAAAAATAAATAAATAATGAAAGTCTCCTCTGAAATGCATAAATAGTATATCACAGTTCAGCCATCATCTATAATTTTCTAATTACCTCCTAATAAGTTTTTTAAAACATAATGAGGTCCTCAAAGTAACATGCCTTGAAAACAATCTTGAATAATACATAGTACAGCAAACATATTACAGTGGTTATTTCTGGGTGTATGGTTATGGATGATTTTCATTTATTTTCTTTAAATTGCTATATTTTTTCTAGTATTTTATATAATAAATATGAATTTCTTAGATCATACTAAAAAAGTATTAGGCCCATATTACAGGGGCTTCACAGAATAAATAATACAGATGGTCACTGAGATAAGTTGCAAAGGCCAGAACAATCTCCCCAGACTGCTATCATTACATCTCCTCTAAGAGGCATCACAAACACGTTGCCTGCATCCAGGCTCTGCTTTCTGGGGCCTCCAGCACATGCCTCTGATTTTCTTCAATTTCAGGTCTTCTTAGTCACCAACATAGTCTCTCATCTGTTTGCTGCCTTCCCACCTTCTTACCTTCGGCACCTGACTTTCCTTCCCAACTCTGCACAATCCATTTCCCATTCTTTTCACCAATCATAATAGTAGTAGGCACTATTTACTGAGTATTGTCACTAGCTTACCTCTAATGTGCATAACAACCTTCCAAGGTAGGTTTATTATCCCCATTTTACAAGAGGATAAAGTTCATGAAGGTTAACTAAATTGCCATAGTTAATTTTATTGTCCTATATTTCCACATTGTTCAAGTACCTTTTTATACCAGATCCTTTTTAATCCCCACATCAAACAAATGAAGTGGAAAGCTTCATTATTCTTATTTTAGAGGTAGAAACCTGAGACTCAAAAATGAAATGACTTGCCCAAGGTCATAATAGTAGTGAATGGCAATGTCGAGTTTGAAAGTCAGAATCTCAAACTTCTTACCCCTACACATTGCAGCCCTGAAGACTCACTTATTCACTCAGTCAATGAGTATTTGTTGAGCACTTACTATATGTTCAACACTGTGCTAGGCCTGAGGATATAAGGGCAAACCAAAGAACAAGAACCATCAAGGTCTCTACCCTTATGAAGCTCAGAGTCCAGTGCAAGGGAAGAGAGATGGCAGACATAAAATTACGGCACCAATCATTATCAAGTTGCAACTGTGATAATTGCTACAAATGAAAGGTATATGGAATTGCAAGAGCCTCTAATAGGGGAACTTGACTTGTTCAAGGATATCAGTGGAGGTTTCCCTGAGAACGTGATCTAGCTGCACTCTGAAAGATGAGCAGGTATTACCTAGGTGATAGGGTGAGAGAAGGACATTCCATGGAGTGCACCCTGTGGTGAAAAAAGTGTGACACCCTGGAGGGACTGGTGTGGATCATTGTGGGTGGAGACTGAAGATCCAGGAAGAAATGGGTGAAATGAGATGGGAGAGGCACAGGAATGGGATCCTGCAGGGCCTTGAGGGTTCTGTGAGGATTTGGGTCTTAACACTACACAAACATTGGAGTGTTTTAAACAGATGAATTACATGATCAGATTCCTGTTTAAGAGGGCCACTCTGATAACCACAGGGAAAGCACACTAGAGGAAGAAGAGTAGAGCAATTAGGAGGCGACTATAGCAATCCTGGCAAGAAATGATCATAGGCCTGTATTAGAGAAGCTTCAAAGAGGCTCAAGAGTAGTAAATAGATCTGAGAGATGTTTCAGCAGGTGAGGGAGGAAGTGACATGATTCCCAGGTGTCTGGCTTGTGCCCTTGGAAGGGTAACAGCACGTTAGATGTGGAACCCCAGAGGAGGAACAGTTTGAGACATGTTAAGTGTGTTGTGCCTTTGAGATACCAAGGGGAAAAGATGAGAAGGAAGACAGCAGACTAGAGCTCAGAGAAGGAGCCAGGCTGGAACTATGGGGAAGAGAAAGGGACCTAGACCTCAGCCATTGGTAATCCTAGATCTGGTTACGTGAAACGATAAGGATGAACCTACACGGCTTGAAGCTTCCATGCCTCACCTCAAGCATTCCAAACTTCCAGTCATTCTTATTTGGTAGTAAAGAGGATGGGAAAAGATTATTGAATCCTTCAACTGCGAACATATTCATGCTGCTCCAGTTGGAAGGTGTCCCTAGCACACACCCCCCCCCCCCCCCCCCCCC
>PVKE010027494.1:0-21545 GCA_004027555.1 Craseonycteris thonglongyai | reverse complement strand
ATTCATAAAGTCCTCCCTGAATCCCAGGTCCATAAGTTTAGTGCCAATGTTTTCTTCTATGCAATTTATTGTTTCCTTTCTTATTTGGAGGTCTTTAATCCATTTTGAGTTAATTTTGGTATATGGTGAGAGATCGCAGTTCACCTTCAGCCTTTTGCATGTGGTTTTCCAATTTTCCCAGAACCATTTACTGAAGAGGATTTCTTTTCCCCACTGTATATTTTTTGCTCCTTTATCGAAAATAATCTGTCCATAAATTTGTGGGTTTATTTCTGGGTTTTCAATTCTGTTCCATTGGTCCATGGGTCTGTTTTTCTGCCAGTACCAAGCTGTTTTGATTACTGAGGCTTTGTAGTACAGATAAAAGTCAGGCAGTGAGATGCCCCCAGCTTTATCCTTTTTTCTTAGGATAGCTTTGGCGATTCGTGTAGACCATTGGTTTTTAAGGGCTTAAAACCCTGAGCTATTAAAGGCAAGCCTATAGTACCACTGGGGGAGTGGTGCATCCACTCCTTAGTGGACTAATAATAATAACACTCATTGAAGATTTATGCTGTGTCAGGCACTTCTTAAAGCATTTTTCCATGTATTAACTCATTTAATCCTTACAATCCAGAAGATGTTTGGTATTATAATACCCATTTTTTAAAAATGTTAAACTGAGGCACAAGGAGGTGAAGTGACTTGTATAGCTAGAAAGTGGCAGAGCTAGAACCTGAACTCAGGTGGTCTGGCTGTAAAGCTTTTGTTCTTAACTGCGGTGTGCTATACTTTTAGCTATGATTGCACCATTTATGAAGATATGATGTACCATATTGTTTTCCCTAGACAGAACAAATGTTAATGATTTGTGTATCCCCATCCCCCAGGAATTTCTTTTATGAATGCAGTCACACACGTATTTTGTTTCTGTTATTTATTTATTTTTTTAAATACATACTTAAATTTCCTTTTCCACTCATCAATGTCATGGTCATCTTTCTATGTCAGAATATAGAATTCCACCTCCCCCATTTGAAGAGCTGTTTTAGTAGCCACATATTATGCTACTGCATGAATAAACCATAATTTATGTTCATATATTCCCTTATTGACAGTCAGGTTTTACATTTTTTTTTTAAACTACGATTTTACTATTATAAACTGTGGCAAACATGCTTATTTGTTTTAGTATTTTGTGGATTTATTTTTTAGCTTTAAATCTTTAATCCACATGGAATTTATTTTGTGCAGGAGGTATGGGGGATTATAGTGATTACTGGTCTTTCCTCATTCAAATGATTGCCCACCCAAAGAGATTCAGTCTCCAGGCCCCCAACTAAGCACATTGCATCTGTTATAGAAATACATGGAAAACTGTAATAAGGGGAATCTCTATGGTGCAAAATAGGAGTCAGTGTGCTGGGGAGAGGTAGCAGAAACAGCAGGCTTGCCCAATATGGACTAGGGCAGGGAGCTCGGCTTTCAGGTTGCAATGCTGCATTTTAATTAGTGACATTACTCTCAAACGTTTAGCTGCAACAGTGGGCGATTAGAGACCCTGCTTGCTCATCATAATTCAGAACCTGCACATCAGAGTGTCTAATGAGATCTTCTCTCTTTTGAAAGGTCAGCCAATAAAATTGCCATGTTGTGTCATTCAAGGTCTAGAAGTTACTCTGCTATAAGCTTGATGAATTTTTTTTTAAGTTAAAAATTGCCTGTTTCTGTCTAGTGGCTTTCAGTAACCTTTGCTAGAACCAAGATTCTGGCAGGTCATCAGGCAAAGAATGTTGGAAATCTTTCAGCCACTTAGAACAACTCTTGTCCTTTGTGTTCTTTTTCTTTATCACTTAGGATGCTATGCTAGAGAGAGACTGTATCTTACACCGTTTGGTATATTTTCCTGTTCACAAGAAAAACAATACGCAATTTACTCTTTGTTTTGGGTCTTCGATTCTGTAATTGAATATGACTTACAACTAACTTTCATGGGGGGGGGGAAACCCAACTAGGTTGTGCTGTTCTGGAAATGTTATCATCTTGCAGATATTAATGAAGCTAAAAAAAATGTTTTGACTTTATTATTTGCCTGTAAGTGAAGTAAGTTAGGGAGCTATATTAATTCTTTTAAGCTACTCTGATTTTAATTAGAATTCTGTATGGGGGAGGAGTTTAGGGGGGAAATTGTGGATTATGGGCAACCCTTCTATATGACAGATGCTGCTGTTTCGCTTCACTTACTCAGCCTCTGTTAGTGGGGCTACCTCCTGAGTTCATCAGACCTCATACCAGCTTTCCTGATATTTGGAACTGTTGGGCTTTTAGCCTTAGGATCTGAGACTAGGAGGAGGGAGTACTCAACACTGAAAATACATTACTCCAATTTCAGTTAGATTATGGGTCAAATGAGCTTTTGTGGGTTATCAAGAAAATCATCACTATTAATAACAATACTTTCCAAAGTGCAGTTGCATCAGAATCATGTGGGTATTTAATCAAAATATTGCTTGTTGGATTCTATCCCAGAATCAGAATCTCTGGTGATAAAGCTCAGGGAATCTATTCTTTTTTTTTTAAAAGATTTATTTTATTGTTTGAGGGACGGTGACAGAGAGAGAGAGAGAGAGAGAGAGAGAGAGAGAGAGAGAGAGAAGGGGGAGGGCCCAGAGTAGTTTCCATGGTTGTACATCATTAGTTGTGACATATTTTCATTCCACACTGGTGGATGTGGGGCCGCACAGGGTGAGAACTGAACTGGGGGCCTCCTACATGAGAGACAAGAACCTTTGCTGCCATCTCAGTGGTTACCAGTCGTGCCACAGTTCAGCAGATGAGTTTGCATGGGCCAGGGCTAGGATTCAATACCTGGACCTCGCGGTTGTAAGGCAAGTGCTCAACCTGTTGAGCTATCCTGGCATCCCCTCAGGGAATCTATTTTTAACAAGCCTCCTATGTTACTCATCTGTGCATTAAAATTTGAGAACATGTGATTTGTAATAACATTACTTCTGTGGGAAAAATGTACTCTTGGTTCCAACTAATTGGCTTCTAAGTGTACCTTTGGAATTTAGTATGTGGGTATTCTGGGGGCTTGTCTGTGTGTAAAATCAGTGGTGTAGATGACAGTCACATTTTAAGAGTGTAGAGCTAACAACTGGTGAATACGTTATGGTTCAGGGTGTTCAGATTAATTAAGTATTAAGGTATGGAACTAGGGATTACACAAAGAGAGAATTTTTGCCACAATTAAAGCACAGACTGGTATTCAGCTGGAAGGTAAAGCTGCAAGGATAGTTTAAACATCTCCACTGGGGTGTCAGCTGGTTACTGCCCCTTGGCTCAAATCCCTTTTTATATCCCCTGGAATGTCCAAATGCCCTTTCCAAGATTTCTCCAAATCCTGGGGGAGCAACTTTCCCAGGTGCCTTCTGGGCAATCCCCTTCTCCCACTCTGCATCTTGGGATGGTCCTTTAGCTTCTGTGCGGTATGGCAGGTCCCTTCTTGATCCCTCCAACAAAGAATGATTTCATTAGTCAATCTTTACAGAAGATTGTGGAATCAAAGGGCCGGAGTCACATTGCCACATCACACAGCACAGAATACAACTTACAATAATGCCCTAAACATCCCAGTCCTCAAGGGTGTTTTTGGCTACACTGTTTCAGGAGTATGTCTCACAGGTCAAGGCACTTTGTTTCATACCCTGGTCTCTCTCCATCTTGCTGGCTCCTCTGTCTCCTTTGTCTCAGGCATCTCTCTAGGCTTGCTCAGAACCTCCAATTCTTCTCTTTTATTTAGAAAATGTCAACCTTTTTGAACTTCTTTTTTTAAACTCAACCCGCTAGGGCTGAGCAACCCAGTCTTTTCATTGACAGAATCCATCCGCCTTAGAATACACTTCTGGAAGAATTTTCCTAAGATCTATTATATATTTCTTTCATGGAAAAATTAATTCTCTCTAGCACTGCTGAATGCATAAAAGCTGAGAAAGAATTTTTTTTTTTCTACATCACAAAAGAATCATTTTTGTTGGGAGATGCTCATCCGGAAAAAGTTAAGCAGGACTTTTACAACATTTTAGAAGGGAGGTTGTACACCAGTGTGCTCCCATTAGATAACCTCATCAGTCTTTCCAACACTTTTGCTAACATGTTTAGGAAAAGATCATCTGTATTTATAGCCATGTAAATGCAAGCAGAATTATTTTCCACTTGCCAGCAAAAAGAGTGCTACCAATACCAGGCAAATGGCACCTGCAGGGCCACTTAGGGCATTCTGTGTCATAAATCATATTTTGAGACTACAGCAACAAAAAATATTTTCAAGAGGGTTTGCTGTCTTATCTTTTGTGTCTTTGAGAGCTTCCTGTTTTGCCTGAAATGGAATGTCGTTTCTCAAATGAGAGATTATTTTATTTAGTGCTCTTATTTTCTTGGTAAGTGTTCTGAATTCTTTCCTGTTAATTTCTATTTTTATGCATAGTAATTCTCAATTGGTGAGAAAATTATGATCTCATAATCTCTTTCCCTTGTACTTGCTGAATGATTAGCCTCATTTGCTGTGCAAGTTCCACTTCACGGTTGTGAAATGATGGCTCTCTCCAACTCTGGCTAAGCATGTCAGCTTGATGGCTTTGACCTTTTCCATGAAAACAAGGGAGATGAAAAGATGTGACATGTATGTAAATTGTCACTCAAATGAGGTTATTCTGGCTAACAGCTTGAAACACATGCTTTGCTAACTGCCTAAAGAAGGTACTGCCTAGTGGAATGTTTTGTGTTTGGAGTTTTCTAAGGCCTCTGAGAGTTATTTTTAAGCAGTGAGAAAAACGTTATGATTGGCTATTAAATACAAACAATAAGTTTACATCATGAATCATAAGCGGTGTGAGTAAACGCGTTACAGATTCCCAAGAAAAATCCTGTTTCCAACTGGTACAGGTAAATTCACTTCATCTGCTCTGTGATAGATATTACTTCCACTACACTCAGTTGGGATCTCTGACAAATTTAGATTCACAGCATCTCAATTACTCCAAGGGATGTATAAATATCTCACCAAATCCATTTAAATGGTATTCTGGATTTGGTCAGGGGTCTCACCATAGTAATTTGCAGGTGTGACCGAAATTAACTTATAAATTTCCCATGACTGGTCTTTTGTTGATTTCAGGCTTCCCCTCTGTTCAGTAATGATTGCTCAGCAAGCATATTTTACCTTCCTTTTCTGCAGACACTTTATTGCTTTGAGACGTGCCTGTGTGTATGTGTCTGTGTGTGTGCCTGCGTGATTTTAATAGTAATACATGAGGCAGTATTTCCCACTAGAGCATATTCATAGAAGCTTGTGGGGCCATTTCTTACCTGACATAATTCTCTCTTCACATGGCTGTGCTTTTAGTTCAAGGGATGTGGACTCTGGTAGACTGGATAAGCAATGACAAAACAATAGAGATGGTGTAGAAGTGATCTGTACAATATCACACTTAGGGGAAGCCAGGGTGGCTCAGTGGGTTAAGCGCTCACTTTGCAGCGCCGGGGACCGAGGATCGAATCCCGGTCCTGGCCTGTGCAGAACCATGTGCTGGACTGGGAGCTCCCCCAGTTCAGTTCTCTCTGTCTCTGTCTCTGTATCTCTCTCTCTGTCAAAAATAAATAAATACATAAAATATATTCAAAAAAAAAAAAAATATCACACTTAGTTCCTGATGCTGTGATCTGAGTTTCAGCACTCATTGTCACAGTGGGTGTGAAGTCAGCATAATAACTCTAACGTGTTGCTGTAAAGGACCTGATTAATTTACGTATGAGTGAAAATATTTAATTTTCAACACTTGTTTTCTTTTTTCATTTTTGAAAATGAGATTCTCATTCCCTGACATTAGAACATAATCTTTCTATCATTGCTCTTTTTTTCTGTCATTAAAAAATTTGAAATACATTGTATGGGGTAGAATTTCTCACTAGTTCATTTTTGTACTCATTTTAGACACTTGAAAAAATGAATTGTGCTACAAACATGTCAGATTATTGCAGGCAGCACTGCTTGGCTTGTATTATTAGTAATCATTATCCCCAGCCAGCATATCTCTGTTGAAATAAAGAACTTTAGGGTATTTCTTACTACTTCAGCTAAATTTGAACCATTTTAAAAAATTAATTCAAAATATATTTGTTATAACCAACATTATTTTATTTAATTTTACTGAGGAATGATTGAGAACAATTGTATGTATTTAGGCTGTACAATATGATGTTTTTATGGTGTACAATGTGATGATTTAATAGATATGTACTTTGTGAAATAATTACCACAATCAAGTTAACACATGTGTCACCTAACTTTTTTTAAATTTTTTTTAATTGTTAAATTTACTGGGGTGACATTGGTTGGTAACAATTAGATAGTTTCCAGATGTACAAATCTACTTTACATTACCTTCACCTAACCTTTTTTAAAAAAAGATTTTAAGAATTTTGGGTAAAATGAATTAACATTAGAAGAGGTGCTTATATGATTTTGTATGTATGAATATATCTTTTTTGTTAATAATGAAGGAGAAAGACATTTATAACATTTAATAGTATTGATTAGCAGTAAGGTAGGCATAAAACTCACATTAATAAAGTAAGCTTTAAGATAAGGGTAAAACTTCTAATATTAATAAAATAATAATAATGATTATGGTCATTATGTAGCAACAGTATTTAATACTGAGAATTTATTATATGACGATCAGTGTTATATGTGCTTTTTATGTGTATGAACTTATTTAATCTTCATAACAACCCTATGAAATAAATTTTTATTATCTTAACTTTAAAAACAAGAAACCAAGGACAGAAGGATTAATTAACTCGTCTGAGGTCACATAACCAGGAAGTCTTAAAACCGAGGTTTGAACCTAAGGCAGAATGATCAGATTCAGGAGGCAATTCACACACACACACACACACACACACACACACACACCACTCAAGCAGTATTTACCTTTTTTTTTTTGTCATTTATCTGAAATTCAAATTTAAATAAATGTCTTGTATTTTATCTGGAAAACTTAGAACTAAATTGTCTAGTTTCAGAGCTCAAGCTCTTAACCGTTATGCTAATTCTGCCTAAAACCTTGCTTAACTGATACTTTACAGATCTTTTTTGTTTTTAAAGATTTATTTTCATTGTTTTTGACACAGAGAGAGAGGGAGATACAGAGACAGAGAGAAGGGGGAGGGCCCCGAACAGTCTCCATAGTTGTACATCATTGGTTTTTCCACATAGTTTCATTCCACAGGTGGGTGTGGGGCTGCACAGGGCAGGAACTGGGCTGGGGTCTCACCCCAGTGAGAACCAAACTGGGGGCACTCCCCAGTTCAGCATATGGGTCCACACGAGCCGAGGCCAGGATTCAATCCTCGGTCCCCGGAGCTGCAAAGTGAGTGCTTAACCCACTGAGCCATCCCGGCTTCCCCTTCTTTACATATCTTAAGTCAACTCTTTTCTATATCTACCCAAGGTTTTATTGTTTAAGACAGTTATTTCTAAAGGTAGGATTTATAATCTATTATAGTAAGAATATGTAAGTTAGCAAATGTGTACTTTTCATTTACTCTACGTTCAGCATTGTGCCAAAGATTAATGAGACATGGTTTTGTTCCTAAAAGAGACACAACCTACTACCATGTTTCCCCGAAAGTAAGACATCCCCCGAAAATAAGACCTACTTACAGTTTTGCCTCTTGCTGAAATACGTATAAGGCATCCCCCTGAAAATAAGACCTAGCGCATCTTTGGGAGCAAAAATTAATATAAGACACTGTCTTATTTTTGGGGAAACAGGGTAAGACACTGTCTTATTTTCAGGGAACAGGGTATAAGACACTGTCTTATTTTCAGGGAAACAGGGTAGGTGAAATGGATCTATGGAAGGCTAATTCTATTACAGTAGAATAATAACTTTGTTGGACTATGAACTCATAGTCCAACTCTCCCCAGGAAATTTGGGAAAAGCATCACAGAGTAGAGAGCATTTGAATTGGCTCTTGAAGGTTGAAAAGTTCATTAAGGAAAGAAACTATGGGTAAGAAGGAAACAATGTGAGAAAAGGCAAAGATATGGGAAAGTGCCTGGTGGAATCATATTTTAAACGTAAGGTGCACGTGTCCTGCCTAGTAATTAATGATGAGAATTGGGATGTGGGATATGGATGTGACTTAAAGAACTTCAGTGCTATAGTCAAACTTTGTCCTATACAATTGGGAGCCATTGAAGATGTTTAAAGAGAGTGACATGATCAGAGGTCTTTTAGTGTCCCAGGGTCTGCAAGACGAGGTGGGCTGGCATCATCATCTCGGGGTAATCGGACAATTAACCAAATGCTTAATCCAGAGCCATCTGAGTCTTGTTCATACTACCTTAGCTTATAACTTTTATTTTGTTAGAGGTGAAATAAAATTAGAGAAAATGTAAAAAATAAATGGAAGTAGTTCAGGAATGTATATTTTAGGGTATTATAAATCTGGGAAAGAAAACAAGTGGCATAGGCATAAGTATGGAAGGAAAGATCTGTATTTATCAATAAAGTAAAGGCTTTGTATGAAAACTAAACACCCATTCATTTCATCACATGATATTAGAATATGCAGATAGATTGAGTAGAAATGTAGGCATTGAGTAGAAAACAAATATATGTGACATTTTTTACACCATGCCATCCTATGTAAATGGAAGTTATTACAATAGTAATTCTACTTTTTAATATTACATAATAATTAGGATACTCTAGCTTGTCCTACTCTCCAACTTTAGTTCTTTTAAGGAAAAAGAAGAGAGCCATTTTTTGAATGCGGTGGCTTAAATTTAATCTCACTTGCTAATAAGGACTTAATGGTCTCCTGAGTTACCTTCCAACCTCATGGTTCTGTGAGATGTAGGACATGTAATGCTTTAGGCCTTGAAAGGAAATCTGAAATATATTCTAAACATCACATTTTGATAATGAGAATGATAATTTTTGAATGTTCTGGACAAAAGGATCTGAAAGGATTGTGAATAGAATACACAGCAAGAGGTCTGATCTAGGTAGAGAAGGTCAAGTAAAAATGATTCCCCTGGCTTGTTTTAAACACATGTAGGTGTCAAAGGCATACTGTGTCTACTCTTGCACATTTTTTAATGGAGCTTCACTCCATCCTACCTGATGGAAAAGGAAGTAGTTCTGTGTAGTAGGCAGGTAGTATGCATAAAACTGGGACTCCTAACTTTCACTTTTATGGTAGATTGTCCCAGCTTTCATGCTACGACTCAAACGGGAAATTTTGCAAGCATGTTGAGGGAGACTGAAGCCAGGAGCCTGGGGTACTCTGTAGTTGTTCTCTTAAAATTTTGTGACTTCTGGCTGGTGAGAAAAAGTTACTTTGGCAATAAAGCCACCATAAGGTTATATTCATCTGAGAGCCATATAGTTGGAATCCAACCCCGAGATATAATGAACAGATCCAGCAGGCTTCCTATCTTGACCTCGGGGCAGAGGAGAGATGATGCATTCAGAGAATGAACGCTGATTTGCATCTAGTCTCTCTCTCTCTCTCTCTCTCTCTCTCTCCTCAGCTTGTTTTCTTAACCTTTGCCACTAATTCAGCTATATTTGTATTTGATAAATTTACTTTTATACTACTTTAAAATGCTTCAAATAATCAAACCTTTATTTTGACCTTACTTCAGAAATCTTTTGTAAACAAACAGAACCCCAAGACCCAAATGAATAATAGTGCTCAGCTGTAAAATCTGATACAGTGAAGCTAACTATAATTATAGCAACATTGCCATCCAACTCAAGAGAATCAATAGCATCCTGGTTGCATTTGTACTTGGGAGTCATTGTGGCAGTAGCCAATGTACTGCTATTAATATAAACTTGAACTGTGAAGAATTAATTCCAACGACACAGTACCTTATCGTAGATGCAGCTCTGGTCGCCCAGCTGGAGTAGGATAACGTGCTCTTGTGCACTTTTTATGGAGAATGCAAATTAGCAGAAAGCTAGGGGAATAAAGTTCTCTTCTTGATCTATGGCAGGAGATAGCTAGTCTGCAAGAGTTCATTTCAGACTGTAATTAGTTTATTCATTAAGGTTTGGGAATTCAATGACACAGCTGCATGAGGTACCATTGAAAGCTACCTGAACATATGGCAGAAAGATAATGCAAATTTAGTTCCTGAAAGAAAAAGGCAAAATAGTACAGCTTTGTACTTATATTTTACATCCTGCAGTGATTTCCTGAAGGGGAGAGGTGAGTTGATTACACTCCAAACCTTCTAATATACATTGCTTCTAGATGGAGGGGTATTTATTTTCCTTGAATGTTACATATAGTATATGTAAATGTATAACATATCCCTGCACATATTCCTAGACATCTAGATACATGCACAAAAGATTGAATGCTGTTCTTAGCAAGAAAGACTAACATCTATTAATGTTTGTGTCTCTCCTTATGTTTTTAGAGTTGATTATTAATCCAACAAGATTTAAGTCTGATTAGAGGTGTATATACAGGGATGAAATAAAATTATTGGCTATATCTGACTTCTGTAAGACTTACAGATATTCATACATAGTTGTAAAATTTAAGTTTGTGAAACATGAATATTTGAATACAAGAGATTCTCTTAAATTTATATTTTTTGTGCATAAAGACTAATCTGACTTCAGACACAGCCATAGTTATGTAATGTTTAAAACCTATATAGTACTTGACTTACAAAAAACCAAGGTCTGTAATTCAATTAGAAAGAATCAAATATGCATTGTTAGGAAGAAAGCCCAATAGATTGAAAAAACTGATTGGAGCAAAGCAAAGTTTGATTTGAATCGTTATACCAAGCTATCCTAAGGTCTCTCTTCATAGTCTCCATATGTCACCTGTAAACATTCTAAGTGTAAATGTTATTGAAGTGAAAGCATTCAAGCCAGGAAACAAAACAGGTGTGGAATTGTGACAGATCCCTCATACTTTTGCTCTTGGCAATTGATTTAGTCTATAGTTAGTGCCAAAAGCTATTATTGACTACATCATACACTCATAACACTATGGTCTCTTTTTTTTGTGACTCTCAATCCAAATTGATGGACAGCACAGATGAAACAAAATTCTTCTGCCAAAACTGGATGTTGAATTAGGAACTCACTCACTAGAACACACAATGAGATGATGCTAATGATTGTTGTGTGGGTGGCTGATTATAAGGAAGCTTTATATCTTAATTTGTGGTTTTCTATATAATATAATTTTTGTTAAAATGTGTGTGTTACATTGGTAATAATTCAGAGCTTTTTAGTTTTCAGCAATGTAAATTTGCTTCTGTGCAGAACCCAGTGTCTGTGGCCAGGACTCTGAATGAGAGGTGGTGTGGGAGGCAGACAGTGTAGGTAAATGGACAGGAAGGGGAAAACCACAGCTGTAAGTGGTAGGTTAGGAAGGTGTAAGGGCAGAGTGAGGATGGGCTCTGAAATTAATATGTCAGTCAGAGCCAACCCAGAAGTAAATTCAGCCAAATAATGGATTGAACTAAATGACCATATTAAGAACCTTGATGATAAGATCAATGTGTCAGGCCAATAGCATTATCCAGGATCTAGTCTGATGATGGCCAATGAGAGGTGAATTGAAAAGAATCAGTAGTTAGATGGTACAGTGCGGGAATCAGGAGACCCTTCTAGGTAAGGCAGTTTCCTATCTCATTGCCCCAAACTTTCATATCTTTAGATAAAATGATCCCCATGACAGAGAGAAACCTACTTAAATGTACATAAGAAGAGGCAAGTGAAAACATCTGGATAGATTAGGGAGTACAGGCCTTGACCCCAATTACATTTAAAGTCCTTGGTGTTAACCTCATGCATATATTACCATGGAAAACAAAACAAGGCATTTCTCTGATAGCCAATGAACAATTCTGGCTATTTAAATTTTTATTTAATTTTCATTTTTCAACTACAGTTGACATTCAATATTATTTTATATTAATTTCAGGTGTAGCGTAGTGGTTAGACATTTACATAATTTGTGAAGTAATTCCCCTAGTTAGTCTAGTACTTACCGACACCATATATAGTTACTACAATTTTATTGACTATAATATATGCCTATGCTGTACTTTACATCCTTATGACAGTTTTGTAACAATCAATTTGTACTTCTTAATCCCTTCACTTTTTCACTCAGCCTCCCAACCTTTGTCCCATGGGAGTGAGGGAAGAAGCAGCGGAGCTCTGTGTCTCCTGGGATCACACTAAGTTAGTTGGGTTGGGTTGTGTGTTTATAGAGTCTGGACTATTTGGCACTTTGTATTGGCATATGGTGAAAGCTGTTCCTCTCCCAGAAAAAGTGTTTGCTAAGGAATGCCTATTGATAAATTCTTAATTTCTCAACCATCTACTGATGTTTTGTGTATGAAGGAGAAATAAAAGTTACAATTTTTGAGAATTTTATAGCCCCTTTGAAGAGACAAGAGGTACAGTCATTCATTTATTTTTACATTCATTCATTCATTAACTATGCTAGATGCAAAGCCTGTACCAAAAAATGAGGTAGAAACGTTGTTGCCTTCATGAAGATTACAGTCAAATGAATGACTTATGATGCAAAATGTCTATTCTTTTTGCCTGCTCCAAATGCCATATCTTCTTGCTTAAATCACTTTTTATTTTGCAAATGCAGAATAGAAGAAAATCAAACAAGACTTTATAGTGTTAAAGCTTTGTTAATTTTATACAATGGTTTCAGCACATTTAGTAGTGTCTGGTGAAGAATTATGATAATTAAAATTTAACTATACTAATTAAAACAAGTGAACAGTCTGTTTAATGTTCTTTTCCTCACATTTTTAAATTTCTTTTTTGCTTACTCTTAACTTTGCAGAATTCTATAATCCTCACTGGGGTTTGCCTGTCATTAGAGAAATTTATGAAGTTATGCAGCTTAGAAAAGCTGGAGAAATTCTGTAACAGTAATATTTGAATAAGTTTAGCTTCCTTTGGTCAACTCCTTTAAGTCAGTAAATTTAAGCCTATGTGTATTTTGAAAGTCAACTTTTCATAAAAAATTCTGACCAGTGCTTATTGTTTTAATGTACTAAGGTTAAAATTAAATCCCCATATGTTTTCCAAATCTTGTTAGGAATGAAAAGCCATATTTGTGATATGAAATTAACTAAATAACCTCAAAGAAAATAGAAGGAAGTTATATAAAATGCTAATCAAGGTTGTCTCTGGGTTTTGAGATCAAGAGGTTTTTATTTTGTTATTTACATTTTTCCTAAATTTCAAATTTAGCATATAAGATATTTAGAAAACTACAATAATAACAGGTGCTAAATGCTCTCAAGGGTGAGATTTCTGCCTTTGATAAGACTTTTCTTTCAAAGGCAGGTCTCAACTTCCTTTCCAACAATCCATTCACTTTTAAGATGGAGGTATCCTTTAGTTCCATTTGTTTAATAAATGGTGTTTATTTCTTTAGAACTTGAACTCGTCAGGTCCTTTCTGAGTTCATTTGATCCAATGGAGAGTTCAGCTTCACCTTTTTAATTTAATCTAACTTTGAAAATATAGTGTTGCCCTGTGATTTAGTGTAATATCATCAATTAATAATAATAATAATAATAATAATAATAATAATAATAATAATAAGTGGCTTTACAAATTGGGGGTGTGTGTGTTGAGGGAAATTAGATTTCTATCTCCCAACCTCATTCCCCACTCCAAGAATAGGAAGAACTTGGTAAGTGGTTCCAAATGAAATGAGAAAAAGAATTTAGGCCTGGCTTCATGAGGGTGGATTGGTTTGAGGCCATGAGATTTGTACCTAATTAGGGTATAGGCTTTGGAATCTAAGAGCTAGTTTCAGTTCCTAACTCTGTCACCGGATAGCTGTGCGAACTTTGACAGATTATTTAACTTCTCTGAACTTCCTAATTTGTACATTGTTAGAAAGTAATTTCTACCTTTCCAGGTTGCATTGAGCAGGTAACACACATGAAGGATTTATCACTGTGCTTGGCACATGTAGCTACTATTGGAACAGGAGAGAATTGTTGATGGGTAGGAAAGTCCTCATGTACATCAATATCCCTGACTACCTACTTCAGGAAAATCAACCTTTCTCAACAATAATTGTCAACTCTGACAATAAATCACAAACTTTAAAATTATTACTAGGCACTATTGGGGTTTAGAATCTTGTGAGTGATACTGAATGGTTTTGCAAGCAAGGAATGAGTACTGTTGCCCACACACCAATTAACTTCACCCCTCATTAGTATTATGTGCCTGCAGACATTATTTGTTTTGTTCTATCTTATTTCACTAGGATGCCATCCAGGAGAACACTTAAGTAAAAATCCAGTTGTCATGTCTTGCTGTTAGCTAAACAAGTGTAGAGTAAACACCATTAAGGTTAAATGTATTACACTAACTTCAGTTGAATGAGCAACAAGGCCAAGAAACACTCCCTCAAAGTTGAGGAGAAGCCAATTTTGAATGATAAAATGAAATCTTCTAAACAGACACATGGGTAGAATTATGGATATTGGACCTTCTTACCCGAAATCACAAGAGGTAAACTGTTGACAGTCTTTCCTTTATTTGGGGCCTGTTTATTCTCCCTATTCAAGATTACAATTCAGGATAGTTTATATCCTTTTCTTCTTCTTTATTCTCCTTTTTCATTCTCATCAATAATTATTTACTGAGCATCTATTATGGCCAAAACACTATGCTAAATTTTGCAAGAGCCAAAAGTGTAAAATAGAATTGCTGCCATCCATATGTTTGTATAGTTCAGTTACATATGGAGGGGACAGAACAGCCAAAGTTGAAGGTGGTTTTTGCAGATGAATACCAGATGAATTTCTATATAAAATACAGTAGACTTTCAGTTAACGGGCACCCATAAGGATTGGTAGGTGCCAGATAAGTGTAAATAGACTCCTAGTTAACCAACATCTATGATGGATAAATGTAGTATTTCTTTGATTATTTTGCCAGTTGCTTGAGTTCTGGTTAACAAAGAATGTACTGTATTCTGTGTTGACAGTATAGTAAAAGTAGACATTGAGCCTTTAGTTCTCTTTAACCCTAATAGGTGAATACACTTTATTTACCTTTAATCTTCTGAGTTCACAGCTGGTGCTGCTGCCTTGATCTCCCTTTTCTATGGGCAGTAAAATTCCAAGGTGTCATCTGGAATTTGAGAGCCACGCTCCATTAACACCGATGAGTGACTTATGGTAAAATCTTCATGGATCAGGCTAAACATTTCCCTGTGGGGATTGGTTCATTGCATTTCTGTGGGCATCACATTGGCCTGCACTAAAACTGCTTGCATCATTTAACCCATAAGGGTGGACAACAAACCTGTGATAAATGGTTTGGAAAGTATTCAGCTTAGCTCAGGCTGCTAGTGAAGATTTCCTTGTTCCTTTGCTACAGTTTCACATTCAGGTCAAATACAATTATAAATTTCCAGACCCTCATCATTTCCTGTAGGACTAGGGTCAAGATCCTTTATATGTGGAGTAATAGGGCTTTAGAATGACTGTTCTAACAGTAATGGAATCATGTAAATTTACTTCTGAAAGCTAAAGATTTAAGTTAAACATCCATGACAATTGACAGACTGTATATTTTTTGTCACTGTAATAATTTGTAAAATAACTTTCAGATTCACAGGCATGGCGGGTGACCAATTTTAAAAATACGTTCATGAAACACAAGGGACCAAAAAAAACCCAAAACCAAAACAAACAACAACAACAAAAATAACCCCACCCAAACAAATAAACAAAAAACAAACCCAAGCCTATTTCTATTTTCTACATAACTCTGAATAGTTGTTTATTGTGTTTACCTTGATGGCAAATTTAATGTTAGGAAACATTGCTGAGATGTTTAATTCAAGGTTAATGAGGAGGTGTTCTGTAATATGATTAGTCATGAGCCACAGCTTGAAGCCTCTCCCTTCCACCACTAATAGTCTCCTCCAGATTTTCCTCTAAAACTACAAGACTCCTAACCTCTGAACTGCTGTGTGCGTGTGTGTGTGTGTGTGTGTGAGAGAGAGAGAGAGAGAGAGAGAGAGAGAGAGAGAGAGAGAGAGAGAGAGAGAGAGAGAGAGAGAGAGAGAGAGAGAGAGAGAGAGAGAGGGATTTTTTGTGCCTGTGTGCCCTTCTGTTTGGGGAATTGGTCCTCACCAGCATTTCCTAACAAATTGTGTCTGTTGCAGTCTGGCTGTTTGATTGAGAGCCATTAATAATCGATAATTTATAGCTGTCATAATGATGCTGGGGATTTTCCAGATGGTTATTCCCTTTCTCTTGAGAAGGGCTAAGACTTATACTTGTTCTCTTTGATAGGGTTTTAATCAAGCAGACATTGGTCATGCCCCTTGACCCACAGTAGGGTTAGGACTTGGTTGGCTCATCTCTGGTCTGGGGACAGGCCTGTGTCCTGCTTGCCCTAGGACCGGTGCACATGCTGATCAGAGCTTTGGCTTCCTGGTAAAGGAACCAGGCTTCAGGATGGTAAGAGTATGGTATATTTGGATGGAGGTGGTAGAAGTATTGGGGTGTTGCAAGTGTAAATTTGAAAAAAAAAAAAAAAAGAAATGCCCAGTTGAATTTTTGAGATAACTTAGCCGGTGAAGGGAACAGAAAGTAGGAAGAAAACAGCATTAGGTTTCTGTTGAGTCTATCTCTGTGCTAACTGTAGGCAAGACACTTAATACAAGTGTAAATTCAGAACAAAATGGTAGATTCTGCTGTTTAGTCTTATAGCAACTAATTTCCTTGCCTCCAACTTTGTGCCCCTTCTTGTTCCACTATGCTTCTCACCTAACCTTAAGGAAAAGAACAAACCAGATGGAGCTTTCTCTCAGGTTTTATGCTTAACACTATCTAAGCAGTGTTTTGTTTTAGAGTGGGGATCGTGACAGTGGGGAAATAGCTCTCCTGTGGAGCTAATGAATGTTCCCGCATCAAGCTTCTTTCTGCCTCACAGTCCTTGCGGTTGGGGCTATGCCCTTTGACTAAAATTCTGTTTTTTGCTCCTTCACTGAAATCTCTGCATACAATGAGGGACTTCAAAAACCTGGAATTATCTTTCTGTGACGTGAGAGGGATTACACTCTCAGAATTTATTCCTCTGGGTCCAAGTTTTTATTTGGAAGTTTTGAGAAGGTTGCATTATGATTTGTGGAAGAAACGTCCCAAGTTCTGGCAAACAGACGACTGGTTCTTCCACCGTGACAACGCGCCTACCCACACTGAGCTCAGTGTTTAGCAGTTTTTGACCCCAAAATGGCATGGCCCCTGTTTCCCACCCTCCCTAGTCACCCAGTATCCCCACAAGCGACTTTTTTTTGTTTCCCCAGATGAAAACAGTTCTCAAAGGGAAATGTTTTGCTGATGTGTAAGAGGTGGAACAAAAAAAGTGGCAGAAGCACCTAAAGGCATCAAAATCAATGAGCTCAGAAACTGTTTTCAGCAGTGGAACGTGCCTCGATAGGTGTCCTGCATCAAATGGAGGTGACTGAAGTTTAAACATGTAGAAATAGATACACAATTTTTCATAAATAAATTCTGGCTATTTTTGGGTCTTCCCTCCTAAACATCACGTACTTACCTACTTACTCTGAGCTGCTCCACTGAACTGGACTGTCCCTTCCCCGCCCTGTGAAGTCCTCGGTCTCCTCACTGCTTTCTTCTTCCTCGTGGAGCTCATCACTCCCGGGTCACTGCTGAATGTCTGCCTCTCTCACCAGAAAGCATGCTCCAGGGGCAGGCACTGCGTCTCTTACTGCTCTATTCTCAGGGTCTAGGGCTGGTAGAGATTCAAAAACCATTGACTGAATGAATGTATTCACAATTCCCCTTAGGCTCTGCATGTAGAGCCTGAGCCTCTATAAAAATGCCACTCTCCTGTCCTTGTCGCATTATTGTAGATGCTCTATTCTGAGGTATGCAATGTTTTTTCACAGTTTCGCACTTCTGAAATCAGGATACACATTAGAAATACACATCTAACTAGGGAGGGGTTATCACCTGTCAAAGCTGCTACTAAATGGATGTACATCTTACAATTAAATATGCCTTACAATCAAGAATATTGTGGAAGACAGAATGCACCTCTAAAGATGCTGTGAAGCTAAATGTCACATAGTAGCAAAACGAAAGTCTTTTTTGAGATCATCATAAACAAAAATAGAAGTAAAATAAGAAATTAAAAACAATGGGGTTGTACATTTTCTTTGCACACCCTAATAGATCGTTTGTGTGTGCCCTGAGGTGCACACCCTTCTCCGGGGTGGGGTGGGGGGGGGGGGCTGGTTGCTAAGCAGATGCTGAGCCCTGAGCTGTGAGTGGGGCCTGGGATCCTGTATTCCTCACCGGGTTGCAGGTGGTGCCAGTAGACCTGGTTTGTGAACCATACTTTTAAGTAGCCAGGCTCTCAAGTCCCTTGCTGTCCCAATAGTGATAAGTCCCTGAGGTTTAATTCTCAAGTTATACAGAGTGGTAGGGCCTTTCTACTTTTTGGAAGAGTTCTCTTCAGTCTCACGGTTTGCCATTTCCAGGCGGAATCAGTGGAATGTATGTGCTCCTCACCAAGTTGCTGAATGACTGTGTGTTGGGAAATACACAAGTGAGGGACAACTGGCAAGGTAGACGTGTGTTAGTGCTTCATTTCTGCTGGCCTTTACAAGGTAAGGATCAGCTGCTATTCCCCTGAAAAGATGGCAAAAGTTCATTGAGCCCCACGAACCATCTACAACATGCTGGGTGTTTTCATGTGTCATTTCATTTCCTGTCTGGCTCTAATGACAGAAAACAGTCTGAATACAAAGAGATGCACTGTGTATATGTGTGTGTGTGTGCGTGGGTGCACGTGTGCATATGTGGGTCTCAGCTGTCTCCTCTGACCCTCTGTTTGACCTGCCCTGGGGGGGGACTGGGCAAACCATGCTCCCTGTGCTCAGGGACGCGTGAGGATTTCCCAGTTAGTGACAGAATCTGAGTGATTTGTAGGCATTTTTGTGTTGATTGTCTTGTCCTCTAGGCATGAGCCATGTTGTATCAGGAGGACAAAAGAGTTCCAAATAGATTTAATATTCTTTGAATGAGCTTCAACCATCTGCCTGCCAGCTCTCATGTGAGCATAATATATGTTTGCAGAATCAAACACAAAGGGCCTGTTTGTTTCCCCTGTCTTTTTTCAAAGACTTTTAGTTTGGATCATTTGTGTTTTCCTCGTCTTTTGGCTACATTACTAGGGTCACCACCTCTACGATTATATTTGCTTTTATTTTGCTTTCTGATGCTGCTGGGATATTTAAATAAATGGTTTCCCCTTTCCTGATCTCTCTGTACCCCCTAGAGAACTCTATCTTTGAACTTAATAAATATCTATGAAATGTTGTGATGCACTGTGAGGGGGTTGGGATTAAACTGCAGGCCTTCCCAGTGGGTGCAGATCAGACCCTGGACATCTGAGAATGCTCTCCAGGCTAAATCTGAATGCTGTTTTTTGAAGGATGACAATGTAACATTTTTCTTCCTTCAAGGGAAGTCTTTTGGCTATCCATAGGCCTGTCCCAGCTAATTGTTAGACTTAAGTTATTTGGGTGTTGAGTGTCTTTGACAGGAACCCTGTGTCACTTAAGGTAATTGACAGGTGGGGATCTTAAGCTCTTAAAGAGATCAAAATAAATTAAGCCAATCAAATGGAGTTCTTAAAATCTCACTTAAGTTAGAGGAATTTGGCAGATTTGGAAAGCCCTTAATTTACATGAAAATTGGATGACAACATGGTTGGAACTCTCAGCATTGCTCAGCAATTAAGTGTTGGGCAGGAGGTGGCTAATGGAAGATGAATTTGAAATACTGTTGTGCAGGCCTGAGGGCATAGGGGTCAAAATCCTTCAGTTCTACTAATTTTTATTTAGTCAGCAAACTTTGCATTATCTTGCCTTGGACAGTGTCTATTTAAAAACTACTTCCTCTTTCAACTCATTTGACGTTCAGTTCTGCCTCCAGGGGGAGGCTGTAAGAGTCTAGTCCCTTGCAGCTCTCCCAGTCTAATGATGTGGGGAGGTAGGAGAAGGATGTGGCTCGGGAGGGCTCCTGCATGCCTGGCCAGGCTCCATCTCTTTCTAGCTACCCGATCTTGGGAAGCTAATAAGCATCCTCATGCTGTATATTCCTCAGTAGTAAAGTAGGAATTATGATCGTGTTACCCAAAAGAGTTGATGAAATGATGAAATGTAATAATGCATCATAAGACATGCACAGTGCTTAGCACCGAGCCTCCCACATACTAACCATGTCAGCCATTCTTCCTGTCATTACCACAGAAATGGAGGGTGGAGAACTCGGGAGTGTGGACTCCACGTCATGCCTTGGGCTGTTTGGCTGTGGAAGATGTCCCTGAAACAAACCTGTGCCAGTGGAGCATTGAGAGGCCAGGGCTGATAGGTGGGGAACAAAGAAAATAGAAATAGCATTTAAAAAAAAATTTGAACATGCCGCAGCTATAACACTCAGGGAGGTGTGTGGTTGCATGGGAAGCATCCCTTCCTCCTGCCTCCCCCACCCGCAACCTCCAGGTGTTTAATTTTGGTCTGACTTTGAGTCATCTTTGAACGGTATTGACTGTGAGACTGATGGAGCCCTCAGCGTGACCTTGTCTGGAACTCTTTAATCTCACCGAGTAGTTCCTGCAGAGTGCAGCGGGGCCTCTGTGGATAGTCAGGACTGAACCAGCCATTGGGGAGTTGCATGCTTCTGGCCAGAGCCAAGAGCCCGTCCACTCATTTGTCCCAGCTGGCTTTCCTGTGGGCCTCCACAGACGTAGGCCAACCCAATCAGGATGGCAGAGCAGTCAAAGGAAGCGTGGGACGCAATGAAAGGTAAACGAAGGTGGCATCTGCCCCAAGCCCCTCCCTCGGTATCTTTTAGGTCTTTAGCTTTCTGTGTCCTATCTGGATGCCACCTGTTCAAGTTCTCTCCCAGTAGTGGCTCTGCTTTTTGAGTGCTGGCTGACTTTGTCTGCTCCACCATTACAGCCTCTGTGGCCACCCTTGCCCACTGGGTGGTGCAGTGGTCCTGGCCCTGAACTTGTCCCACCTGGTGTCAGCTACAGTTCTGCTTGCTATTGCCATTGGTGCACTTGGCTCCAAGGGCTCCATATCGATGCCCCACTTTTTTGCCAGGTGACTCTGGCTCTCTACCCTTGAGCCAGCTTTCCTAAGGGTGTGGCATAGCCATGATGCCACTGTGGGTTTTGTGGTTGTTATGTAGTATCAATGCACTCACTGTCTGTCAGGGACCAACTCGGACCAATCTGGCTAAAAACAAAAATAACTCCATTTTGAGAATCGACTTCATCCTGAGAGATAGCCTTGCAGTCTGGCCTGAAGTTAAAGATAACTTGTTACTCAATAGTATCTCCCACACATAGCCCACCCCTCCCTTGCTTGGACTGCCCGCTAGAGCCCGCGAATCCTCCACCAAT
>PVKE010027493.1:0-21566 GCA_004027555.1 Craseonycteris thonglongyai | reverse complement strand
GTGGTACATTTACACAATGGAATACTACTCAGCGATGAGAAATGATGAAATACAGTCATTTGTGGCAACATGGATGGACCTAGAGACTATCTTATTAAGTGAAATAAGTCAGAATGAAAGAATCCGGAAAAATATGACCTCACTTATAGGTGGAATATAAAACGGAAAGTTACAAAGACACAGAGACCTATGGACACACTCAAGAACTTGGTGATTGCCTGAGGGAAGGGGAGGAGCGGGGAGGGCAAGAGGGAGGGGAGGTGGGAGAGGGCACCAGCATTATGGACACACTCAATGGTTTGGTGTTTACCTGGAGAGGAGGGGGGGAGGGGGGAGTGGGCACCAGATATATCGGGTTGGAGGGGGACCTGATTCTGGGAGCGGGGCACATAATGGGATGCATGGGTGATGTGATGTGGAGTTGTCCATTGGGAAACTGTCTGATTGTTACCAACCAATGTCACCCCATTAAATTTAACAATAAAATATAATAATATTAAAAAAATAAAATAAAATTAATTAATTAATTAAAAAAAAAAAAGAAATAATAAAGAGTCTCTCGTTTGTGAAGTAGTACCGTTAGCTAGATTATAGTTGAGAGCTTAACGTTACATTTGAAATGTTTCATTATAATATAGAATAAAAGTTAGGCTTTGGCCAAGACATCTTATTTTCCAAGTATATGTATGTGGAGATTTTTGCTAATAGTAGAAAACATAAGAACTGTAAAAAGATGAATAATTGTATTTTATTTCTTTTAAAGAACTACGGAGGTTTGAAGGATCAAAAGCTCTGTCCATCAGAATGAAGAACTAGTCAGGACTGTTACCCTTGAACCTGAGTTCTGTCAGGTCTGTAGCAGTAAATCTCAGTGCCATCAGCAGGTGCAGCCATTAAGGACTCAGGGCCCCTGTGGCCAGTGTCTGTTGCTCTGTTTATTCCCATTTCTGACATGGCCCTGAATCAGGCACTGCCATGAACTGACAATAAAAACTATTGCCTTTCTCTTAATTTTAAATAACCTTTTCATCTACATGTAAATGTGAATTATATGAAAGTGCATCAAATTCTACCAACAGAGAAAGAAATGAATCAGAAAGGTCACAGACCACAGCTCTTGCTTCTCAGAATCAGAGTGCCAAGAAAAAAAAAAAAAGAAAAAAACAAACAAGCAAACAAAAAACAAAGAAAAAAAGTCCACAAACCTCACAAATGTAGGAGAGCAAGAGAAACATTTTAATTTAAGATGTCAAATAATGAGGTTACAATTCATGCTCAAAGAGTCACAAAAGATCTAATATTCCCCACCTGTGAATTGTGATAAGTTCTTGGGGAAAATAAAAATCAAGTTAAGAAAAGCCTTGCACCTTTTCCAACTTTCATTATGAATGCAGGTGACTCGATTAAGATTTGTAGTACATATGCACAAATTAAAAAAAAAAATTTAGCATCCATTGGTAGTTTGGAAGGTGTTTAATTAATTTAACTCAGTGAATATATAATTAAATAGTCATAGAATGTCATAATGTGATTAGCTATCTAGAAACTCATCTCCGTTTCCACTGATAATATTAAAAATGCTATCGCTTTCTTTTTTAGTAAAATAAAATTATTAATATTTACTAGGAAGCAATCTTGTCTTTAGAAAACATGCTTATACACTGTGAGTACAATGTCATTTCTTTAAAATAACATATCACTCTATTTTTAAGAACCACTAGATTGCTTATATGGTCTTCTTTGGGAAAATACATAGTATTAAATCAAGGAGAATTAGAAACTATTCAAATGTTATTTTACCTAGATTCAAACTAACACATCAAAAAATTTCACATGGTAAATGTGGACCTTAAAATAAAAATTATTATTTTTGAAAGACAAATCTAGTAATATCGTACCGTCAGTAACTTCCAATTGAGCTTTTGCTAAAATGCTTCCTGCCACAGTCAGAGCCTGGCAGATATAGTAACCCGCATCCGAACGCTGAATGTTGGTAATTGTGAGGTCTCCTGTTGGTGACACAGAACATCTACTGTTGGGCTGTTGGGGTTGGTTTGGGAAAAGCAGGTTCTGTGGAAGCAAACACAATCTCATCAATATTATTTTCCTACTTGGAAGGGAAATTACATTAAGAACAGCTATTGCAATGGTGAAAACAGATTTGGAGAAAGAAAAACATATATTAAAAAAAATATATATATACATATGTATATATGTATGGTGTTGAAATTATTAAATGCCACAAAGTAAGTTTCAATGGAAAACTTTTTCTAAAACATGAGGACATAATATGCACTAAGAATTCAGCACATTCTAGTTCAGGGGTGTCCAATCTTTTAGCTTTCTTGAGCCATGTTGGAAGAATTGTCTTAGGCTACACATAATATACATTAACACTAATGACAATTGATGAGCTAAAAAAAAAAAAAAAAAAGTCACACAAAAAAATCTCATAATGTTTAAGAAAGTTTACAAATTTGTGGTGGGCCACATTCAAAGCTGTCCTGGACCACATGTGGCCCGGGCCCTGGGTTGGACAAACTGCCTCAAGGTGAAGGAACTATCATCTGTAAATCAGGATCTTGACCATTTAGGTCTTCACTGACTTCGTCTTAGTTACTTAATATCTTTGAAATATGGTTTTGTCCTCTGTAAAATTAGTATAATAATGCTTCCTTGGCTCATCTGATAAGACACTGTGGGCATCTGGAATGTAACATTAACTGTGTATGTATTTTACAAGCTATACATTACTAAAAAATGCACAATATACATTCTGTTGATCATTTTAGATATTTTGTAATTAACTGAATTTCTCCTTTAAGTGTTCAAAAATATGTGGCTAGATTGACACAGAAACAGCCAAATCTGCTTCTGCTGTAGAGTTTCTGCAGGTCATAACAACTTGGAAAGGAGTTGCGAACAAACGCTAGAGCCTAAGCATGATTAAGCAAATCATTAAAAATAAAAAAGATGCAGAATGTTTCTTAAGTATGTATAAAATCTTAAAAAAAACATAATACCTTCTTTTAAAAAGTTACTTTAGCTTACTATATCTCATATTAAATACAAGCAGCCTAATCACAAATTCTTTAAAGTTCTTATATAAGAGCAGTATATTAACCTGGAAGACCTACGTTATGTTTTATTGTTGTTCAATGAAGAAAAACATTTAGGTATAATATGTCAAGTTGAGTTCCAAGTTGGACTATAAATAGATTTCAATTTTTATGTTTTATTTATTTACAAAAAGGAACATCACAGCCCTCAGAGATCTGTTTCTCAATACAGTAGTAATTAATTTTCCAGGTTTGTAATTAAACAGTTTCAATATGTTACAATCAGGAGGTAATAACACTCAATTAAAGGCATAAGACACATTTTCACCTTAAAATGTTTTTTACCCTTGAAATAATACCAATAAAAGAGGATAAAATAGGGTATTAACACTTTTCAATTACATTAAATGACTTTAATCCTGCAAACGATGTCCTACTTTAATTAGAAACTCTTCTCTTTATTGCAACATGATGGATGTCCACTTTATTAGATTTGAGTGTGACACTATAAGCCCACTTTACATAAACATTACCATGTTGTTAAACCCTTTCTAAAAGAAGTAATGTTTGCTAGCATGTCAGGAATGTCACTTCAAAATGTTATTAGCCTTTTATCAAATTTGTATTGATATACAAGGCTGGACATATGAAACATAATTTCAGAACAAGATTGTTTTCTTCTGGGATACAAATCTATTACTGAAACAAACCATCAGAAAGAGAAGGGTCTAAATTTTAAAGCCACTTGAAAATGATACAATAACTCAAAGTGGGCACTTTCCTACAATTAGCCATCGGAATACTAATTTACATGGCACTAATATATCAGATGGGCTTAGTTCTCTCTGGGATCTCTTCCTTGACAATGGAATATCAGCACACCTTCTAAATGATTCACTGACATGTACAAAGACATACGATTGAGGTTAATCCGTCATCTCTACTCCCTACATGTATGACAAAGGCAAAAAAAAAACGGACTACAAGTGAGACCCAGGAATTTTTCAGAACTCTCTTGCCGTGCAGCACCTGGATACCCTATTAGTCCTAATTGGCATTATCAGCACACACTGAGGAATATGGACCTTTAAGTGCAGGTTCTTAACTGTCTTTACGGATGGATAGTCATAGATCACAGTAAAAATTAGATACTGGTGAGAGTAAAACCAATTTATTTTTCCTAATATCTCAATTCATGATTTGAAAATTTACAATTTTCTCAAGCACTTCTCTTTTGTTCTCATTCATAATCTCTCTCTCCCCATCCCCTCTGATGAGAAGAAAGTAGGTGAAGAAAAAAAAAAAAAAGGCCTAAGATTATAATAAAATCAAATGACCTCACTGGAAAAATTTTTCTAGAGAGTAATATCTCTAGAATTATAAACCACATTGTCAAATAACAGGCAAATACATACTTTAATGCTATTTCATCATTACTTCTTTAAAAGCCATTAAAACACAATGTAGCGTATTTAAATATCATGTTATTGGGCCACAGGGCCAATACACATTTTATGCAATATCTTACCGTATTTTCCGGCATATAAGACGACCGGGCGTATAAGACAACCCCCTAATTTTACAGTTAAAACATAGGTTTAGGCCTATATTCGCTGTATAAGACTGCAGCCTCGGAAGTGGGGGGTAGTCTTATACAGCGAATATAGGCCTAAACCTATGTTTTAACTGTAAAATTAGGGGGTCGTCTTATATGCCGGAAAATACGGTATATCAACCTGGAGCTATTTAAAGGGCATGGGATTCACACATGTTATAGCTGCACCTATGTAACAAGACATGTTATAATGGGATTTGACTTGACACCTAAATTCAAAGTATAAACTTGCAGCAATCGTATTGCTTCACATAATTTTTTTTATGTCTTTTATAGATAAATATTTATATCATTACATTTGCCAACGGGACTTGAGGGAGTATCCTTTACGGACCATAGCAGCTTTGTGGGTGGAAGGAGGGAGCTAGAGGAAGGAGAAAGAATCATGTAGAATTACCATGGCACTCTGGGGTTTCCCAGTCCCAGGCTTCTCAAGGGTGGGGACAGAGGTGACCGAAGTGTCTCTGAGTTTCTCCTCAGTGAGGACAGGAGAGGAAGAGTTCAGGCTCCGGCAGCCTTAACCTGGGCAGAAGCATGAACCTGCCGCTTCAGCTAGGACACAAGGGGAGGACATGGCATTCTATGTGTTCCCCATGTCTAACTACGAGGATGCTAGAAAGAGCATCTTGTTGAACTTCATAACAAGTAATGCACTTTTCCATATAAACAAACTTAATCATGAAATGTTCATCACTCAAATAAAGAAAAATGTATGATTCTCCTAGTTTAGATGAACAAAATGAACTTTAATAAAGATAAACAGTGCTACAAGGATTGCACAATCATGAGGGAGAAAGGGCTTTAGAATTCTTTCTTGTTTCGGGATGTGTGTGTGTGTATGTGCACAAGTGTGTTAAAACTAGTCATGTTGCTTCATACTCACTTTCGAGTTCGTAATGTTTTCATCTGAAAGAAATTTTTAAGTAAAGAGTCCAGGAACTCTATCAGTAGAAAGCTATTTTCTAGTTACTAACTGATAAAATAAAATTGGGAATTAAATCTGGAACAATTCTGATGTGGTAGGAAGGCCACGTGACCAGCACTTTATCTTGTTTTCTCACCACTATCTTTATATCCCAAAAATTGTAGGTAAAATGACTTTAATGAGTAGCAGTGAGGAAAAGAACAAAGACAATGTGCCTATCCATACTGAGTTGTTAAAACACCTAGCTTGGGATGGTACAGAAATACTACCATATATAGGAAATCACAATAGTTAAGGATGATGACTAAGGAAAACTTCCTCTCTACCCAAATAATCATCCAGGCACTCTTAATAAAGTCTGAAACTTATTTTCCAAATTTATGGCAAAAGTTTTAGATTTCCTGAGACTTTCAACCATGCTTTTCATTATTCCCCAGGTGCTTAGGAGCTGATAGTTTCTTCCTGAGAACCACATGCCTCTTTGAGGATGGTTCTGGAATGTCTAGAACAAAAACATCTCTAGCTCCCTCCATAACACACAAATAAAATTTTAGACAAACCCAATTTCTGACCAGGTTTAAGCTGGAAATTTTACTCATAGCCTTAGAACCTACAGCAGGGATTATCCAACATTTTGGCTTCCCAGGGCCACATTGGAAGAAGAATGGTCTTGGACCACACACAAAATACACTAACACTACTGATAGCTGATAAGCTAAAAAAAAAAAGTCTCAAAAAAGAAAATCTCATAACATTTTAAGAATTTGCGTTGGGCCGTGTTCAGTGCCATCCTGGGGCACAAGGTTGGACATGCCTGATCTAGAGGTTAAGTGTTTGTCCAAGTTTAGATCAAGCCTTAAATGAGAAAAGTAGTGTGTCCAATTGACTTTTAGCAGACTGTCTGAAAGGCCGTGCTACCAAAAAAAGACAAACTGAGAAAGAGAAAAGATCAGATGAGTATTGTTTCTTCCAGTATATAATGTATTATTGCCATCCAACCCCACTATGATAGAACCCAGAGGGATGATGAAAGAAAATACTTTGTCTATTCTTAAACGGAAGCTTGCCTAAGTAATAGTAAAGAAAAATTATTTATATTATCTATCTATGAAATGAATTTGAAATTGGTTTCTAGTCCTTTTAACAATGGAAATAAACTATTTTGACTGTTTCATGGGTGTCCAGGATGTATTAAGTACTTCATGTGTCTAATTCATGCAATTGTCCATGTGTAGTTCAGTGCAAGAAAGCAAAATTATCTTTCTCTTCAGGGATTTTGAATAACTACAGAGGCTTGGGTTAGATTTTTTAAAGATAATTTTGTTACACTGAATTGTATTAATGCTACATAACACAGAATTTTAGAAAATTAACACTAGAAAATAAAGAATCTTATGTTGGAACATCTAACTCCTATTTATTTTAGAATGAATAGGTTTCTTTTTTTAGAAAATAAGATAAATTGAACACTGATAACCAAAAAGGTAAGAAACTCTGTGGATCAGCAGAGACAGGGGAAGTTCAGAGACTTTAGAACGGCAGTCACTGCTGACACTTACCTGGCTGCCTTCTTTTTGCCAAAAAACAGCTGGCTGTGGGTTTCCTTTAGTTTCACAGGGAAATGTCACTGTTCGACCTTGAGCAACAATCTGATCTCTTGGCCTCACCACAAACTGTGGAGGAGCTATAATTTAAAAGAAAAGAAAGTGTGTTAATATAAATTGTTGACAAAGAGTTAAAGGGAAAATCTGGTACTAGGTGTATTGCTCAGTGCCAGACAAAAGCTACAGTTTTTGATTCATTTTTAGGCATGTCTCAAAATATAAAGGGGATAGGAAAAGAGCACTCTATCACATGTGAGGAAAGAAGCATACTTATTAGTAGACACATTTTAACTGTACATCATAATCTTGTACTCTATATAGTTGCATACAAAAAGACTTCTATGATATTCTAATATTTATAAGGAAAAACATGGGTTTCCAATTTGGTTTAATATTTTCTATTAAGATAGAAAAGAATCACTCCATCACTCAAACATTTCCTTCCTATGAAACCAATCTATTGGCAAACATCAATTGTTTTTGTGATATTTATAAGACTCTGTACTAGGCACGGGAATACCAGAAAGCATGAAATGTGATCTCTATTCTCAGAAGTGTTTATATTCCAGAACTAAAGAATTGGAATGTTGAAGATATTGAAGAATTGAAGAGATGAGAATTATATACAAGAATAAATGACATTTAAAAATATGTATGAAAGTAGTTGATTGTATTTAACTCATTTCATTTTGTCATATAAGCATTCACTGATCATTACTATGTTCCCCTATTAAGCACTAAAAATACATGGATAGAAAGCATCAACCATGCATCCATCAAGGAACTCATAGTCTAGTGGAAAATCCAAAACATAATGATAATGTCAACAACTAAATGACGTACAACTAAAGCAACAATTACCTAAGAGCACGACAAATTCTATGATAGAGGTGCTCTCAGACCACAGCAGGGGAGCATTTATATATAATACATATAATAAATGTGGTAGGACTACAGAGAGAATGATCCTTCTGTGTTGTTAGCTGTGAAAGGTTTTATGTCAGAAACAAACATTATGGGGGCTTTGAGGAAAGTGTGGCATTTAGGTAAGTTACAGAAATGAACACATTCCAAACACAGGGGTCACTGAGTAAAGTATAGGAAGCAAAACCCATTGAGTATACAGTGTAATCATGCAGGAAAAGAGGGTCTCAGTTACGAAAACATCACTGGCTGCAATAAACAGATTGGTGCCCAGTCTAAGAATGTCCTTAGAAGCCAAATGAGGTTTTATTTGGACTCTTTCTAAGTTGAGGAGTAATAGGTACAAAGCAAAAATTTTGGAGGCGTTAGCCCTCTAATAAATATAGTACAGCTTGAGAGGGAGATGGATTAGTTAATAAACTAGAAAGTCTGATGGGAAAGCAGTAAGTAAAATGGTATAGGTGAAGATAATGAGGCCTACACACAAGAAACTTCAACAGAAAATAAAATAGCGGGGTAGGGATAAAAATCATACAAAAGTTCAGGTTTAAATTGGGGGTAATTATAAAGAGAAAAAAAAGTGAAAGACAGTACACAGTAAAACTGGAAGTTTTCACAAGGACAGAATCTTCAAACCAAAACTACCCCTGTGGAGGAATAACAGCATCGTTATTTCATGGCTTTGCTAATCATCTGTTTCCACTCTAGCTCGTTGTTCATGTTAGAAAATGTAAAACTTTAAAATCAACTCTATTTTTTAGAACCTGGTGTATGTGGCTACCATCCTGAAATTTGAACTTTAAAGAAGTCTAACAATAAGCGAAATTCAGTAAAAGCTGTTAACACCAGAATTATTTCAGTCCTTCAAGAGTACATGAGTGCAGGTCCAATAATGAAGTAAATGTAGGGAAGCCTCAAACACATAGCCAATTACTCATTCTTAAAAGAACACTAACATAGAAAAAGCAGTAGCACTTTGTAGAAAAAAATTCATTGATTTGCAGCGACTTATTTTCTGCTATTCCATTATTTTGCCTCCCAATTCAACACATACCCCAGGGAAAGAAGGAATAAATCTACTAAGTGAAATTTTCTTCCATAACTATAGATAACAGAAGGCTCAGTTTAACAGAATGGGGAACTCAGATTTATGGAGCTATTTGAACACAATGTGGTTTACTGCCTTGCATTTTCAGGAGATTACTTGCTTCTTACAATCTTCTTGTTATTTCTACACAAGAGAATCAGCAGATACATTGATTTTTTTTTGTTTCCATGTTTTCTAATAAGAGTAATATTTCAAATCAATGTTACAAAACTACTTCAGGAACGACAGTTAAAACACTGTGTTGCCCACTTTTCAGTAGCAATGTGAGATCACTAGACATTTATATCAAGAAAGATTTAAGATTTGTTTCTATCACCTATACTATCCAAGAAAATTATATCTGTTAATAAAAAGTTAAAATTCAATGTATAGTTCTTTACTTCTTAGTAATCTTATGAAAGAAAACTTTAGTGACATTCTGAACACTAAGCAAGAAGTATTGAATAATTTAATCTATCTCATTGTCACAAATAAACATTGAATTTAGTCAAAATCTGTTAACAGTCTTTGAAAAAGTCACATATTTAAGTTATTAGTTCATTTATACTGTCTTAGATAAAAAAAAAAACACCATTATAAATTAAGTCAGATAACTTCTTTAAATTTGCTTTTTCACCTTTGCAAAAACTTGATGATATTTGAGTGATTTTGCAAAATGCTTTTAGAATACAATTTTAATATAGTTGCTGAACACAGTCCCCGAAATAATAACTGGGAAATTACCATATTTATGCATTCACTTTTCTGAAAAGATATGATTTATCCATTTATTCATTCAAAATGTATTGATTGGGGTGGCATGGATGTCTCAGTGGGTTAAATGCTCACTTTGCAGCTCTGGGGACCAAAGATCGAATCCCGGCCCTTACTGGTGTGGACCCATATGCTGAACAGGGGTGTGCTTCCCAGTTTGGTTCTTGCCCCTCCCCCATTCAGCCCCTGACTCAAGGGGGCGAGGGAGGCCCCCAGCCCGGTCCTGCCCTGTGTGGGCTCCGCCCAACTGTGTGTAATGAAACCATGTCAAAAACTGATGACGTGAAAACATGGAGATGGCTTTGGGTCCTCCCCTTTCTCTCTGTCTATCTCTGTCTCTGTCTCCATTAAAAAAAAACCCCAAAAAACAATAAAATAAATCTTAAAAAAAAAAAAGAAGACACAAAACGTATCGATTAACTACAAATTATGATACAATCCACTTGGCAGAAGAAATGGAAAGCCAAATAAAAAATCATTCTGGTCACAATAAATAAATAGAAACAAATACAGAAGAGTATGATTTTTAGAGTAATAGAAAAATGCAGTATTGGGGGAGAAAGTGGGGAAGAAAGCAAGGTGGAGCAGGGATGAAGAAAAAGAGAAGCCATTCAATGGCCACATTTGAGTTGTGATCTGATGTATGAGTAGGAGTTCCATAGAGGAAGACAGGGAAGCTCACATGGGACAGAGAGAAACAGACAGAAGGCCTGTGGAACAGGATGTGTTAAGGCAGTGTAAATGATTTTAAGAATAAAATCAGGAAGACAGAAGTGATGTCCGGAGGGTAAAATAACTTATGCTCATGGAACTTAAATTCTGCCTGAAAAGTATGGAGATCTATTCAACGATGCTTATGTAAGAAAGATAGAACATGTGTGTTTCAGAAAGAATACTCTTCCTAAAAAAGAAATGGAAAACCATATGGCTGGAAAATCATAGCAAGGTGGAGCAAAAAACAAACAAACAAAAAAACCCCCAAAAAACTCAGTTGAGAAATGCTATTCATCGCAGCACCTAAAGAGAACATTTCATCAGAACTCTGAAAGAATGAAGAATTTTTGGGAAAGCTGGGATGGCTCAGCGGTTTAAGCATTCGCTTTGAAGCCCAGAGGACTGAGGATTGAATCCTGGCCCTGGCCCGTGTGGACCCATGTGCTGAACTGGGAGCTCCCCCAGTTCAGTTCTCTCTCTGTCTCTGTATCTCTCTCTCTCTCTCTTTCTGTCAAAAACAATAATAAAAAACAACAAAAAAAAAACGACTTTTAAAAAATGTAGAACTTTCACAAGACCATAATATGATATTGGCCATGAAGGATATGTAATATAAAAACAGCAGAAACATATATTTTCTTGAGTTTTTGTGCAACACCAAATTTTCAAAGACTTCTCTCAACTGTGATGCATACTTATATTGTACTTTTTTTATTCCAAGTTATAAATATACTGTATTTCTAACATACCAAATATTTTCTTGTTATCAGAACTGATATAACACTAATGTTCCTGAGACTGTAATCACCTTACCATTAAAAAACAACAATGACAACAAAATGGATACTAAAGCATTTAACAAAGCAAAAGATTTAAAGAATATTCAAATCTCTGAAGATGCCCATCCTGTCCTTTTGTCACCTGAGGTTGGTCACCCAAGTAGATGGCACCAATAAGCTCCTTATTTCCTTCAACACTCTGCCAAGGATCTATATACTGCAGTCTTCTATGAAGGGAGAAGGGACATTGAGTGAGGAATTTTATTTTGAAAGCTTTGTTGTTGTTGTTGTTGTTAATTTTATTATTTGAAAAGAGAGAGAGAGGTACAGAAGGGGGGAGGGCCCAGAGCAGTCACCATAGTTGTACAGCATTAGTTGTGACATGGTTTCATTCCACACAGGTGGATGTGGGGCTGCACGGGGTGGGAACTGAATTGGGGGCCTCCTGCATGCGAGGTGAGAGCCTTTGCCGCTGTCTTCCTGGAGGCTACCAGTTGCGCCAAAGTTCAGCATATGGGGTTGAATGGGCGGGGGCCTGGAATTGAACCCTGGACTCAGCAATGGCAAGGCAAGCGTTCAACTGCTGAGCTGCCCAGTAGCCCTATTTTTGAGGTTTTCAAATGAAAGATTACATCAATATTTCTTCTGATAACACTTGACAGTGCCAGTGCAAAATCCAGCCATTGTCAATATAACAAGAATGATTATGTGGCTGGACATTTTCTGGACAGCTCTCATAAAAAAAAAAAAAAAAAAAAGCTACATGATTAGGGCCTCAACATGACAATTCAAAACATACATTTAAATCCAATGTGAATTATGGAGGTTGAGTTATCAACTCCAGAAGAGTACACAAGTTATGAAAATGACAATTCTCTTATATATTTCTAAGACAAAAAGATATAACACACATATTTATATCCATAAAACCCAAAACTGTTAGAGAACTTTTACGTAACTGTGCTCTAATAATCTACTTGATAATCCGTTAAGTGATTACATTTTATTGGTGCAGCTACAAGAAGAAATGAGATGAAGAAAACAAAGTGGCACAATTAAGTGCTCCATCGACACAAGTTAAATAGGTCTAGTAAGAAAACAAACAAACAAACAAAACAAAACAAAAAGTATATTGTGGGATTTCCAGAGGCAGAGACCCAAATATAAAAAGTTCGATTAAACATTAGAGGTCTGCTAGTGTTCCCCTGAACCTGTTTCTGAGAATTTCAATCCGACCGGCAGTAAATTAGATTTGATTTCCACTAAATTATGGTGTGATACTGCTGCATCCAGCCTAAGCTACCTTCAAAGTCACTCCAGCTCTGTTATGCTAATGTCCGCGGTGGGCACGCGTGCGTGATGTGGAAATCAGATGGCTGAACAAGGGCAGAAAGCATAGGCCTGGCATGAGGTGGGCTTAGAGATGAGGGGATGGGGGATCCTAAAGGTTAATCAGATCATGTTCAGAGTTGTTCTTTCCAGGAAAAGATGACGCTGTGGCAGGAGTGAGTGTGGAGATAGTCAGGCAGCTGTTGCACACATTAATGTATGACAGGGCGATTACAGGCATGCTCGCCTCCTTCGGGTAAACTTTTGTGCCGAGTGAATAAGCTCTTATTTTGTAATAATAAACAGTTTGAACTTTGCATCTTCAACTCAAGTTGAACATAACATTTTGCTATATAGTATTTCTTGCTTGTTAAATTCTGATACATTCTAGAAGCATATTTAGAAAGTACACTCTTCCATCATTTGCTTCTGTAAAGGATTTGCTGAGTCATAAACTGCTTAACACAACAACACAAATTAACATAATTGAGTGTTAAGTGCCAGGGACCATGTTAAGCCATGCAAAGGTATGAGCTTATTTAATATTCAAAGAGCCCTGGGTCTTAACAACTACCATTCTCATGTGAAGAGCAATAAACTGAGTCTTACAAGGGTGCACAGGGTTTGTAAAGATTAAAACAATAGTTGGAACACAAGGTGGCCTCCAGGTTCATATGAGTCCATAGTTACATGTCTTAAGCACTGAGCAGCTAGATTAATTCATTTCACTTCAAACCTGATCTGAAGAACTGAGAATCTGTTGTGTCTATTCCCCCAAAGAAGGGTAAAATTACATGGGATGATTTTATTATTAATTTTTAAAAGATATATTTTATTATTTTGAGAGAATGTTAGAGAGAGAGAAAGACAGAGACAGAGAGAAGGGGGAGGGCCCAGAGCAGTCTCCATAGTTGTCCATCATCAGTTGTGACATGGTGTCATTCCACACAGGTGGATGTGGGGCTGCGTAGGGCGGAACTGAACCAGGGGCCTCCCGCATGGGAGGTGAGAACCTTTGCTGCCATCCTAGCAGTTACCAGTTGGGCTGCAGTTCAGCACATGGGTTTGCACGGGTCAGGGCCAGGATTCGATCCCCAGACCACGCAGTTGCAAGGCAAGGGCTCAACCTGTTGAGCTATCCCAGCATCCCAGGATGACTTTCAATCTGGTATAATATTGATAAAACCATAACATTGTGATTTTCCTAAATAATTGCTTTCATTATTAAAGTAGCATACAAGCTATGATCTTGCTCTTTCTGTACGACCTGTAAGTACAACCTTTCTTAAGTAGACTTGTATTACAAGTAAGTCTTCATTCAAAAGCCTGCAGTCCCTTTTCTGTTGCTTGTCATTGTTGTGATTGCACAAAATTCTCCTCACGGTGGCATTTTGGCTTCCATCAACTGGCTCCATATTTTACCATCCCAGGACTCACTTGTTCCCAAACTATTGTATGTCCAACATTCCAGCAGCCCAGTAGGCAACTGCTCACATACGTATTTGTTTGTTCTTGCTGTTCACCCAAGCCTTTGATCCATTTATCTACAACATCTAAACTGAATACACCTTAATCTTGTACTTCTCTTGTGTTCTTCTTTCTTAAAGGTACATGTTTTTGCTTGCAATGCCTTGTTTCGCTATTTCCCACCCCTACCATCTTTGCATCCTCCGAAGTTCAAGTAGCAAGCTCTTACTGGTATGCAGTACCGTTTTCCACTCTGTATGGAAATAGCATCTTTATTTGGCCTGGAAAAGCCCCAAATAATGAACACTAAATGAACGGGTTGGAAGAAGAACTTTAAAAAACATTCTTGATCTAAAGCAAATACTCAATGTTTTTACCATTTCATCACAGTGGACAGATAAGGCTCTTCCCCACCAGTGACAGGGGCTCACTACTGTAATAATTTGGGTGGAGGGATTTCAAAGAAAATGCAGTAGCTTCTCAGTTAACCGAACTCAAGCAGCAGACACTCTCAAGCAACAGCTGACACAAAATTTTTGTGCCAGTGGCTTGAGCATTTGACCGGTTGCTTCAGAGTTTTGCCAGTTGCTTGGGGTGATGGGTGCATTTATCAGGCATCTACTGATTTCTATGGGTGCCATTTAACTAAGAGTCTACTGTATGTTGTTTGAAAAAAATCTTCTGATTCTGACATATCCCTCTACAGAGAATTTCCAATATTCTAAATTTAAAATTTATAACCCAAAGACTATAAATGAGTAATCACCATCCCAGAGTGAGAAAAATAATATAGAAAAATATAGACATTGTATAACAACCCATTCTGGAAAGTCTTACAAAATGTCAGTTAATAGGCTTATTGCACCAAACCAAACAAAAAACAAACAAACAAAAAAATAGAAACAAAAAGTTACTTCATTAAAATGCAATTCAAAACCAGATTAAGGGATGTTTACTCAATTTATAATCAGAACAAGTTGGCTTCCAATTGATAAATGATTGTTTCTCCAACTTATCTAATTCTATTTAATTTTGACTATTTAACACTTCACTTGATTTCAAAAGAATTTCTGTTAATAATATTGGAAATGCATAATGATCAAAACATTTGAATTGAAGCTATTTACAGATAATTCTCAAATTGAGAAATGCATTTATAGTGGAAAACATAATTTAAGAATATAAGATTTAAAACGGTCATTGTTATAAAGCCAGTTTAATCACATTGTATTCATTTTTCATTATTTATAAGGAATATAAATATAAATTACTAAATCATCTCCTTTTCCAATTAACCATTTTCTTACAGAGACCATAGCAGTAACTCTTTCAGATGAGTCATATGTTTCCTTTTCTCAGTCAGAACCTTACTTTTTGCTAATATCAAAAGTTTCTATGGGGATGACAGGATAGCTCAGTGGTTGAGCACCTGCCACGCAATCACAATGTCTGGGGTTTGATTTCCAGCCCCAGCCCATGCAAACCCACATGCTCAACTGTGTTGCAAGTGGTAACCACCAGGATGGCTTAGGAGTAAAGGTTCTCGCTTTCCACGTGGGAGGCCCCTGGTTTGGTTCCTGTTCCACATGGCTCCTCATCCACCTGTGTGGAATTAAACTATGCCACAACTAATGATGTACAACTATGGAGACTGCTCTGGGTCCTCTCCCATACTCTCTCTTTTCTTCTCTCTCTCTCTCAAAACAGTAAAACAAAACTTAAAAAAAATCTCATACCATGAAAAAAATCAATATCTATACCTTTTTCTTGCAATGATAATTGCTTTTTCAATGTTGAAATAAAAGAGAAAAAGTACTAAATGGTGAACTGTTTTCATAGATACAGAAAGTAAATGTCCAAAGAAAATTGAATGACTACAGTGAATCACAATCTTTAGATTCTTCGTCTTTTTTGATTTCCCATTCTACTCTTTGCTAATGAGAAGTCTCATATAAACAAGCTGCACCCAACCCTTAGTAGAGATGCATTGCAATTATGCAGCTATTATGCTATATGTTTTAACCATTCTTATGAAATCTACTGACTGTGAGAAAGACTAATTTTGAGGTTTTGTGCCAGGTTTAATATCTCTTAATAAAATAACTAAAAGTAACTTATAGTTATTCAAAATCTGATGACTTAAGTAGGCCATGAAGTTAGTCAAATGTATTACCGGTATGTAATGAGACTAAAAATTAACATATGTAACCTTCTAAATTGACATGTACAGTAACTATGAAAGTAACTTCAAAGTGGGGTCAAAGGTCCTGAGTTTTGGTGGAGAGTGTCATACACACACACACAAAGTATACATATATATTGTGATAGTGGTTAAAACAATTTTCTTTATCAGCACACATAATATGCTCCTATCTGAAAAGGAGCAATGTAAATATCAAAATGAAATGATTTTACTATTCTAGAATGTACTTGTATAGAATGTCTTTGAAAAAAGTAATCTCATTTGGTTCAAAATACTTTGAATTTTTTTTTTCTTATACTCAAGTATATAAGAATGCTCTTATAGTTACCAGCTATACAAGTATGCACATTGCCATTGTATACTTGGCCTTAACTTTTATTTTTTTTTTTGACTAACACAATACTGGAGAACATCATGGTAATAAATTTGTACTGGAATTAAATTTAGTTGGCACTTTAACGCCTAATACGATTCAATTATTTATTTATTTATTTTTTATATCTTTTTATGTTTTATAGAGAGTAATTGTTTTATCTTCAGTGCATATTTATTTCTATATTACTTTTGACAGATAGAGAGAGAGACAGAGACAGAGACAGCTAGAGAACCGAACTGTGGGAACTCCCCAGTTCAGCATGTGGGTCCTGCCTGGGCCGGAACCGGGATTCGATCCTCGGTCCTTGTGGCCTCAAAGCGAGCACTCAACCCGCTGAGCCATCCCGGCTTTCCCCGATTCAATTATTTTAAGCAAAAATGTACTGGTTTTTGTGTCCAGTTCTGATGGTACTCGGATCTCTGCTTTCTGGAACTTACTGCCTACCAGGAGAAACTCACCTGAAAACAATCAAGTGTGATAAAGCAAGAGGAACATGTTAAGTGTTGTAATACAGGATGTCCCACCATTATGATAGTAACTTGACTTAGTGTGTTCCCTATGATTGGGGAAAGCATTGAGAGAGAAAAAGAGAGTGAGAAATTGATTTGAGCTAAGAAAGGTTTGGGAGGTGGAGTGGGGCTTTACCTCACAGAGGGAAAGGTATACATTATGTTAAAGATAACAGTTTTTCAGACTGCCTCTATGAACCATTTTACTCATTCAGCTACACTGCCACTTTTGCAATCCAGGGCAGTATGTTTTTAAACTGAAGGATTATGTTAGTGAAAACTTGTATTTCCATGTAGGTGGTCTTAATGGCTTTGGCAAGTTCAGTGAAATTCTCTAATGGTACTAAGTATTTCTACATTGCAATAAATGTCATAATTAACTCATTTAGTAACAAAGTTGGATATGTATACAGATAATTTTAAATTTTATTATAATTTAGATTATGAAACCCTATTTCACTTAAATTGTAAGTAAATATTAGAACATCATGTAACTATAGGAAACCAGTTTGAGCCAACCTGTAAATGTCACAGAATTTTGGAATTTAAAAAAAGTTTTAAGTGGAGAACTCCTTTAAAAATCTGTCAGTTTTAAACAGATTTTGAATTATAAATCACACTTTTTCCATATTATTCTGTCCTTTCCAAATAATAGCTTTGGGTTTCTACTCATTTTCCTTACTAAAATACTATAATAATAACAATAACAATATAATAACAAATATATTATATAATTACCTTTAATATAAATTATAAATATAACTTAAAAATATAATAACAAAAATTGGGGATTTTATGAAATTGTTCTCAAGAAAAATACTATCAACTTAAAATCTACTACATTATTAAATAAAGAACTATTTATATTCTTGTTTTTTTTAATCTAATGTTTCACCAGCAGGAGAATAGTTCAGAGTGGTGAAAAATATTCTCTCCCAATGCTAATTTGGGAAAACTAGATTTCTCATATTGAGGGAGAGGCGATGTATGTCTGGGGGTGAGGAGGGAAAAACTCCAGCTTTCAAATGGCTCTTCAAGTCAACAGTGAGACAAGACATCTATTTCCACTCACTTAACCTGTCAGCTTGCCAGAATTGTCACGTCAGCACTCCAGCTAAACCATGAAGGCTGATCACATCCCATTATCTCATTTTTTTTTTAGAAAAAAAGATTGCATGAAAATGCCAATCAGAAAGAAAAAAACAAAACAAAACACTTGCAACCATGGAACAAATGTACTGATGCTGAAGAGCTGCTTAGTTAACGGAATTTTAATATGCAACCGCAATGTTTCTTAATAACATTAATTACACGCTTAGTAAGGCACCATCCTAACTCATTAGAGCCTTCTTTTTGTTGTATTTTATCTCTTACTAGCAGAATGGGGACTATGTGATTGGCCTGTTACTATTAATGTTGCTTAATCTTTTCATAGCACTATTTAAAACTGATTACATAAACAGTTTCTAGGCAAATATTACCTATGTATGCATATGTGTGTGTTAATGAACTGCACCAACATTTGACATTCTGCTATCACATGTTAAGTGTTATGCTAGGGCTAGAGGCAGCAGGAAGATAAATATAACAATGTATTTACTGAAAAGAGCTAATAACTTTGTAGGGCATATGAAAATGATACCCCCAATAAATATGGGAAGCAATATTCACCATGAGAGAGGTTTAAGAAGGCATTCAGATATATTTTAACTCAAAATTTAGTTTAATTTGGTAGTTACATTTTTTAATGCATCTAATTATGTACTATTCCCTTGAGTGATGCTTAATATATTTAAATCAGTAGTGTGGTAATTCAATTGTCATATATAGAATATTTAGGTGTAATGCACATTATAAAACATGTTTTACAATATGTTTATCTGTGGAATACATAATATACACAGAATTTATATACATAATAAAGATATATACATGTATTATATACCTGTATACATAATATATATACAGATATACATATTGTAAAATATATATTATAATATATATCATAATATCTCTGATATATATCATACTTCTTTCTCTCTACAAATAACTCATAAAAGTTAAAAAATTAACTTTCTTAAAAGGTATGACTGAAAAGTTAATACTATTTTTTTTTTCCTTTTGAAATTGTGAAATCTCTTAATACTAAACTAATACTATTTTGGGCCAGATAATTTACATTATTCTGCTATCAATATTTATAGCATTTTAATTTTAATTACTAAGTTAACACAATTCATATTTATTTTATTTGAATGGACTTCAAAATTAGTAAGTACCATATTTTTTCCATGTATAAGAGGACCCTTACTTTTCGAACCCAACATTAATAAATCAATTCATGGGCTACTCCCATGTATAAGATGACCCTCTCCCTATCCCCAAGTGTTGTTCTAACAATTTTAGAATAAAGTATTATTTTATGCACAGAAGAATGTGGTTTTTAAGATTTTTGATATTAGGATAAGATAATGGAGTAAAGACATTGCTGTACTGACTTCTATAGAATATAACAAAATAAATGAATAATATGGGAAAGGTACCATAGCCTTAACCCCTTGAATTGCAAAATACTCTTTCAAACACTGTCGAATCTAGAGGAACATGAAGAATTACGATGAACACCGACTAACCTCAATACACAATCCTCTATCGATACTGAGTTCAAAAGAATCATCTGTCAACATTGTGAAAGCCCATTCCATGATCCTTTGATGGGAAAAAGGAGATACAGAGACAAAGGAGAGACTTGGGGAATCTCAAATGTGAGACATGACTTCATAGATATCCAGCAAAAATTTCAAAGTCAGGAGGAAAGACATTTAAAGAAAGAAAAAGTCAACCCTACTGTAAGATTCTAAAGTGGCCTCCAGGGAGTTAAAGACTATATCTTCCATGAATTACCCAAGGAAACCCAAAATACTTAAGAATAAATACTTGCTCATACTCTAAATGAAATTGCATACAACATGGCCTCACTTTAAAAACAAAGAAACAAACAAACAACAAATAAAATGACTCAAAAAGAAGTAAAGGGGCTAAAATTAAGGGCAGAAGTATGCAGTTAAGCTTAGCAAGGAAATTACAAAAGATAAAATGAACACAAACAAAATCTACTTTAGAACAAGAAAAAATAATAGTTGCCATTGTAAAAATTAGAGAGGTTTAATACATAGGCATCAATCACTCATATAATATAAAATAAAAATGATAACTTCAAATTATTATAGAGGGGTTAACAAGTATAGAATTGAGACAAAGGAAATCCAAAATAAATCATGAAGAAAAGATGTAAAACAGAAAAAAATATTCACAGATAAGACAGAAGAAAATATCCTTGAAAGAGTGTAAATTAAAACATGAATCTAAAGATTCAAGAGCTTGTTGTGTCTTAGGACTATTAGATGCAAGGTGATAAGGACTAAGTTATAACCCAGCAATGTTATGGAAGAAGGAACTACATTGGTATTCATATGGTAAAAGAATATAGCAGCCAAGGAGGAAAAGATTCTGTAGGCCCCATACTTCACTACAATACCATTCAATACCAAGGAGGCTGACCAAATGTATTGTTTTTATATGGAACAGAAAACATCTACCCAAAAAACTTGAAAACCTTAATTCACAAAGTTATGTGTACCCCAATGATCACTGTAGCACTGTTCATGGTGGCCAAGTCATGGAAACAACCAAAGTGTTTTGATGGATGACTGGATAAAGAAGTTGTGGTACATTTACACAATGGAATACTACTCAGTGATAAAAAAAGATGAAATACAGTCATTTGTGACAACACAAATAGACCTTGAATCCATTTTATTAAGCAAAATAAGTCAGACTGAAAGAATCAAGAAACACATGACCTCACTTGCAGATGGATTATAAAACTGAAAGGAACAAAGAAGCAAAAACTCATGGACACAGTCAATAGTTTGGTGGTTACCTGAGAGTAATGGGGAGGTGGGTGAGAGGGTGGGGGAGTAGAAAGGGGACATCAAATATACGATGATGGAAAGGGAACTGACTCTGGGTGGTGAGCACATAACGTGATGCACAGATGATGTACTGCAGAGTTGTACATCTAGAATCTATGTAATTGTTAGTAACCAATGTCAACCCAATAAATTTAACAACAGAAAGAAAGAAAGGAAGGAAGAAAGGAAGGAAGGAAGGAAGGAAGGAAGGAAGGAAGGAAGGAAGG
>PVKE010027492.1:0-21568 GCA_004027555.1 Craseonycteris thonglongyai | reverse complement strand
ATGTCCTCTGCAAAAACAAAGCCAAGTGCCTCAGTGACAGGGTGTGTAGAGAGGGTCTGGCAGGTGGGTGGTCTCCTGTACCAATAGCTGGGGCCCTGGCTCTTGGAATCACACCTTAGATGTTAGAAGCTACCCTAGTCGTCTGACCCCAAAGATTTCCTTTTTGCTTAAACAACTTTAAATGGGTTTCTAACCCTTGTAACCATGAGTTCTGGCTGACAAGCAATTACTTATTTTGAAACTAAAAGAAGATTGCATTCATTCACCAAGCAGACACAAATATGTATACAAGGTAACATGGTTAAGTACTGTGGAGGGACAACACAATGAGTGCGTTGCAGCCTTGAGTCACCCACAGGGGGTTCCAGGCTGTATTAGTCTGCTCCAGCTGCCATAACAAAGCAACACAGACTGCGTGTCTTAAGCAACAGAAACGTATTCCTCACAGTGCTGGAGGCTGGAAGTCCAAGATCAAAGAGGCATCCAGTTTGGTTTCTTCTGAGGCCTCTGTCCTTGGCTTGCAGACAGCCACCTTCTCACTGTGTCCTCATATGATCTTTCCTCGGTGTGCATGAGATCCTGGCATCCCTCTGTGTCCAAACTTACCCCTCTTACAAGGACACCAGTCAGATTGGATGAAGGCCCACCTTAAGGGCCTCATTTTAACTTAATCGCCTCTTTAAAGACCTTATTTCCAAACACAGTCACATTCTGAGGTTTTGGGGGTCAAGGTTTCAACATATGAATTGGGGGCCACAATTCAGTCCATAACACCGGCTATTAGAGATGATAACTGTGAGAGACAGGAGTATTGTTCAGCAAATGTTCACTCCCTTCCCTGTCCCTCTTGGGGTACTCTGCTCCCACGCCCAATGACTTTGGACCTGACACCGTAACTTGCTTTCGCCAATGGAATGTGAGCAGCAAAGGCTTTATGACACCAGCAAAGGCTTTAAATGTCCTGGCACCATTTGGCTTGCTTTTCGCTCTCCAGTGATCCGCTGTAAGACAAGAATGCCCTCAGGAAGTTGCTGGTCCAAGGAGAATGAGGGGACACGTGGAGCAGGCCCGGATAGAACAGCAAAGTGCAGCCAAACTCAGCGGAAATCCATAAAACCCTAGACGATTCACCCACCTGTAAGCAGGAAATAAACATTATAAGTCACTGAGTTTTGGTGCATTTGAAACTTTTGTTACACAGCATTATTGCAGCAATAGCTGACTGATGTAATGCATAATAAAGTAAATTACTCTATCATGCAGACAAAAAAGCTTCTGCTCTATGCCAAATTTTATTTTGCAAAAAATTTCGAATAGAAATAACTCCTTTTTTTTTTTCCTAATGGTTAGACAAGCCATAAATTATTGTGATTAGCTAACGTACTTGTCAGAGAATGGAAGTTTTTCCCAAACACATTGCATATATTTCTACTTTCCAGAGGATTATTGCTATTTTGTGAGCCTCAGCAATGCACTAACTGCTGACCTCGGCTTCCAGGCAGCTCGGTTCATGCCCAGAAACTTCAATACTGAAGTCACCAAAGGACCATCGGACAGATGAGGTCATGAGCTTAAGAATTTCTTAAGTATATGAAAGGACTGTGGGTAATTCTGTAATTATGCTGCTGATTGGCAGCTCACGTCCACCTAACATCAATCTCAGGTATGACTCCCTACATATTTCCAAATCGAAATTCCTCAAAACTTGCAAGACTCTGGTATGTCCAGTTTCTTATTTGGAATCCTATGAATCTGCTCCCGGAGTTGAGGACACGTCTTACACCCAACCGGGTTCAAACACTGGTAGCACCATGTATTCACTCTTATTTTTCTGATAACCTGCCACGAACCAAGATTTATCATCACCTGCATGAGACTTTGAACATTAGTTGAAAATTACACCTTATATGGTCCCAGCTCATCTGTTTTATGCCATGTGGACTCACCCGTTTCTATTGCATCTAGAAGCAAAGGTCACGACCTCTTCTGAAAAGGGCTCCATGGAAGGGAAAATGGCAAGTCTACGTGTTGAAGTAAAAGAATTTGGTTCATAAAATAAAACTCAAGCGACAGAAGGCAAAGGGAGTTTCCGCTGTTTGAAAAGGGGCTTTCTCAGCACAAGCTTGGGGAAAAAAATGTTGATGATTTATGCAAATGAGAGACGAAATGTGCCCCGAGGGATCTTGGCACAGAAGCGCAAGTTGGAATTCTGGATTCGAGGCTGGCGGGGTCTCTGATTCACTCTGTGACTGGGGCTGAGCCATTTAACCTCTCTGTTTCTAAATACCCTCATCTATAAACGCAGGCTAACAACGCCATTCTTCCTGCCCCTGAAGGGGAGGCAGTAAAAATGAATGAAATGTCGGGGAATGACTTCGAAGAGCCATCGATTAGAAATACAGCATATGGTCTTAATGAGAGCTTGTTTCTGCCACACATTTTCCCCTGCTCCCTGCGAGCACTCCAGCTCGAGTGCCACCGAAATCAACTTCTCTCTCCAGCTATCTTCACACGCCGCTCTTCAAATCACAGAGCTCTTTAGAACAGAGCTCCCGCCTGCTCTGGGTTTGCGTTACGAGGCTGTGGATCCTGGCTCGGTTCTACAGAGCCACGCAGCCTGGGTTTTCTGAGACGGCGCTGATTTAAAATATTCTGTCCTATTGTCAGCCCATGTGTTGGAACATGTGTCACATCACGTGTCCTGATCATTGCTTCAGAAAATATGGTCGCTCACACCTTCGCGGGGAAGGAAGCACCTGCTTGCTGCCTAAAGCCCTCTTTGGAAATGGATGGGAATGTGAAATAAAGCTATAGAGACACCAACGGATTGACTGAGCAGCGGATATATAAACCAGGGAGGGGTGAGTGCTAATTTGGCTCAACCATTACTACAGGCGCGGTGGGGTAGGGTGAGTTATCCATTTATGAAGTAGCTAAGCTGGTGTTGGGCACTGGGCTAAACACTGGTTACAGAAAGTAATAGGCCACATCCCTGGCCTTGGCAGCAAGCAGTCCAGAGAAGGAGAAAGGCAGGTCACAATGAACAGGCCGAGGGCTGTACTGAGGGCAAGGACTGCTTGTGGGGAGGCAGGGAGGGCTTCATGGAGGTGGTGACACCATAGCTGAGTATTGGAGGATGAGCAGAAGCTCAGCGGAGGGGCTAAGCAGGAGTAGGCTTTCCTGGCAGGAGAGAAGAGCCCTGTAAGGACCTTATCGCAAGCTCTGTTGCTCTCCTACCCACGTCTCTCCACCTACCCCGGAAGGCACCTGGGAGGATTTCCACAAATACAACGAGAACTTCCTGAAACTCCACCAGAGAGTGTGCTTGGTCCTCCGAAGCCTGCTCAGCTGGCCCCCATGTGTGTGGGCAGATCCTAAGTGCCTAGCTCCCCAGAAATAAGCCTTAACTAATGTGGAATGAGAGCAGCGCTGTGCTGGAGCGGTGGTACTAGCTCTGGAGACCCTGCCTGTTACCTATTCGGAAAACTTACAAAGCACTGGCAGCTTAGAATCAGCCACGGTGAGAACATCTAGATCATGGCAATTAGCAAACATTACAAATTGGAACATTCTTTGTTCTCCCGGAAAGCTGGTTTACCAGTGCACTACGAGATGTGACCTGGTGCATAAATACTCCAGCTTCCTCACCCCTCACTAGAGCAGTCTATAGGATGTCCTACACAGGGACCCAGAGAGATGCCAGCAGGACTGAGTCCCGATGGCCCATATTGGCACCCTACTCACTATTGCTCACATAATTGACCTTTCTCCCTTCCCTGCATGGTTTTTTCTTTTTTTTTAGATTTATTTTGTTATTCGGGAGGAGAGAGAGAGAAGGGGGCGGGCCCAGAGCAGTCTCCATAGTTGTACATCATTAGTTGTGACATGGTTTCATTCCACACAGGTGAATGCAGGGCCATGCAGGGCGGGAATTGAACCAGGGGCCTCCTGCATGGGAGGCGAGAATCTTCACTGCAAAGGCAGCAAGAATGGAGGCAAGAGGATGGTGCTGATGGTTGTGCAACAATATGAAAGTACTTGATACCACTGAACTGTACACTTACAATGGTTACAACAGTAAGAGTTGAGTTATGTATATGTTACTGCAATAAAAAAAAATTGGGGAGAAAAACAATTGAAGGCAGGAGAGCCAGAGACTAAGTCAGTGAGAAAGTCCAGGGAAGAAATGATGTGGGTGTTGGCCAACCATGGAAAGTGCCATCCACATAAAACACCATGGAGGTATGTGCCCGCCACAGCACTGCTTGTGCGCAGTAGAACTGTGAGCCTGCTGGCCGTACGGGTGCAGATACCAGAAGGGGAAGCTCGGAGAGAAATCCAGAGGGAGAGGGGGACAGAACAGAAAGGAAGATAGTATCAAGGAAGTCAGGGTAAAGGGAGTGTCAAGGAGGAAGTGTCACCAGTGCCACAGACTAAAGAGAGGTCATCATGAGGCTTAAATAGGTAAGAGTTTAGTATCTAATATAAGCTTTTCCTTGAATCCTCACAAGAGCCCTACCTTAAATCCAGTGACCTTGCTTAACTCCTTTATTAATTCTAATAGTTGGATTGTAGGTTCTTTTGGATTTTCTCTGTGCCCCGCCATATCATCTATGAATGAGAGTTTCAGTTCTTCCTTTTCCATCTACATGCTTTATATTTCTTTTTCTTGCTTTATTGCACTGGCTATGACTTCCAGTATAATCATGAATGAAGGTACAATAGCAGGCATCCTTCCGTAGTCCTGATCTCAGGGGAAAAGTTTTCAATATTTTACTATTAAACATAATGTTTATTGTAAGTTTTGTTTGTATACTGTATATTCTTTATCAGATGAAGGAATTTCCATTCTCTTCTAAATTTGCTAAACATTGCTACACTTACCATGAACGGGTATTGAGTTATATTTGTGGTTTCTCTGGGCAACCCTGGGAAAGTGACTCAAACTGTAAACTGTAAACTGACCTACTGCTTTGGCATTAAATATATCTGGGTTCAAATTCTAGCCATATCATTTTCTAGCTGTGACTCTGAGCAATTTAATGAAGTTTCTCATATTAAAAATGGAGATAATTTTAGTAATTCTCCCATAGGAATCTGAGGGTTCTTTTTTTTTTTTTTTTTCCTTTTTGTAAGCTCCAGAGCCCAAGAAGCTGGTTTTTAAACAGGACTAGGGTTTAACATCCAAAGTAGCTCTCAGATACTCTGTAGGGACCGACGTTCCCGAGAATATTTCCACTTCCTGCTCCACTTGCTCAAAATTTTCTGTTACTTTTCCGATGATGCATAGAAATGAATCTGAGCTCTTCCATCCTATACTCACACTTTGCACCCTCAGGACTAAGGGTACAAACGTGAGAGTGGTCCACTGTGATAGCTAGTCTCCAAAGATGCCCATGCATCCTGGTATTCATGCCCTGTGTGGTCCCCTACTTTTGATTCTGGGTGAGCTTCCGAGTATGGCTCTCTTATAACTAAGTCAATCACCAGAAGTGACACTGAATGATGGCCAAGGTTAGATCAGAAGAGGCTTTCTAGATTTTGCCTTGGTCTTCTGAAACACGTTCTGCAAGACCCGGGCCACCACGTAAGAAGTACTACAAAAAAAGGGGAAGGGGGGAATGTGGGACAGCCCAGCGGTTGAGCCCTTGCCTCGAAATTGCAAGGTCTGGGGTTCAATTCCCAGCCCTGGCCCGTGCAACCCCATATGCTGAACTGTGACGCAACTGGTAACGGCTGAGATGGCAGTGAAGGTTCTTGCCTCCCATGCGGGAGGCCCCTGGCTCGGTTCCTGCCCTGCATGGCCCCACATCCACCTGTGTCACAGCTAACGATGTACAACTGTGAAGATTGCTCTGGGCCTCCCCCCTTCTCTCTCTCTCTCTCTTTCTCTTCCTCTCTCCTTCTCTCAAACAATAAAAATAAATAAATAAATTTCCTGCATGCCTTTGTGCCTTAAATCCTTCCATTAATGAGAAGGGGCACAAACAGAAGCCTCATAACCACCTCCAATGTTGGTACCCTGATGCCCAACCATTTCCTAAGCTTGAGAAAATGAAGGCTCGGACACAATAACGAACTTGCCCGATATCACACAGCTCATTACATGGCAAAGTTGGGGCTGAAGCCCACTACTATGAGCGGCAACCCAAACTCTCTTTTTGGTCCTGGGTGGGAACTCTGAGTTGGCAATCAGAGCAATCCATTCATCGTAGTACGAGGAACAGAGGGACTTGAGTAGAAGCACACAGGAGCAAAAGTCCATCCAGGCCTCCCCAGAGGGCAGGACTCAGGCACTGGACCCCCTTTAGGAGTCCATTGGTGCCCTCTCTAAGGCCCCATGTTTCTGAAGGTGCTCTGTTACTTGCTGCAGTTCCTTATAACTTCTGCCTTCCTATAGTCCGGCTTTCCCTGGCCTGGCATACGCAGCCTCCAACACAATGGCCCCACCATCAGGCAGGGCCAACTACCTAATTTGCAGGGCCCAGACCAAAATTAAAAGGCAGAGCCCTAGCCAGGATTAGGGAAGTCAGCCTCCCCTTCCCACATGCCCACTGCTTCGACCCATGGCAGTCAGCGGCCTCCAAGGGACCCCAACCTCCATGCTGGGACACACTTGGTGCCTGAATCCATGGTGCAGGACAGGACACTGCCAAGTGGCCAGCCACAGCTGCTATGGCACTGCCAGCCCCATCCCAAGATGCCATAAGGCACACTTGACCCCCAAGCCTGACCTTCCCAAAGTTAGCAAGCAGGCTCCTGCCAGGGGAGGAAGGCAGCAACAATCCCAAGGCCAGTGTGGCGTGTGGAAAGCAGAGCTAGGCCCAGGGCACCCAGTGGTGGGAAGTAAGCATTTGAGAACCCATCTCGGGGAGGTAAGCCGGGAGGCGGCAGGAGGTGGAGCCATGTAGGAACTGAGGCTCCCAGGTCCCGGTTCAGGCCCCATTGTCTCATTGGCCTGCGACTACCAAACACAGATTTGAAAATAATATGGTTCAGAATGTCCAGGTGGGGGATGCTGGGATAGCTCAGCAGGTGGAGCGCTTGCCTTGAAACCGTGAGATCCGGGGATCGAACCCTGGCCCCGGCCCGTGCAAGCCCATATGCTGAACTGCAGCACTACTGGTAACCGCCAGGATGGCAGTGAAGGTTCTCGCCTCCCATGCAGGAGGCCCCTGGTTCAGTTCCGGATGGCCCACACCCACCTGTGTGGAATGAAACCAGGTCACAACTAATCATGTCCAACTATGGAGACAGCTCTGGGCCCTTCCTCCTCTCTCTGTCTCTCTCTCAAAAATAAATCTGTAAAATAAAAAAAGAAGAAGAATGCCAAGAGGGCGACTACAAAGCACTAAGCCCCAAGCATGGCGCGCTTTAGAGCATGAAGCTGTGTGACTGCACAAGTCAGACACCATAGAGCCAGCCCAGCCCTAACTGACCAGCTTTCTCTCTCTCCACCCCCACCCACCTCCACCCCGTTCCCAGGAGACAAACAACAGAAATGGCTCGGCTAGGGAGGGGCAGGCTCCACCTGCAGCTACAGGAACATGGAGGCTTCTGGCCTCCGGCCCCCAAGGAGGAGATGAAGCCAGTTCTCAGAGAACAGGGATCTGAGCCCAGAAGAGACCCCAAAAGGTTTCTACTGACTCCTCTCCCCGACCCATGAAGTGTTCTCCTACTGCCTGTCACATACTCCCTGTGAGAACATGGGCGGAGGTGGCTGGGTGCCTATCCTAAGAGCCACCACTCTGTTCCTTAGTCATTTGAGGCAGCGCTGTACCCAAGTTTAAGGTAATGTTTCTCGGCTTCCCTTGAAGCAGGAGGTGGCCAATGAGACATAAGTGGAAATCACTGGGTGAGACTTCTGAGAAATCTTTATCAAGGAGGCTGACTCAGCTGAAAGGGGGTGCCCCTTGGGCCTCTTGTTTCTCCCCTTCTTGCTACTTGGAGGATCTACAGCAGTGGGTAGCATGAGCAGATGCAGGTGAGTTTGGGGAGGGCGGGTTCACTTCTTCCTTGATATGAATTCACTTCCAATGATGTAAATCACGGCAGCTGGAGGAGGAAGAGTGCAGGAGAGACGGTCAGGAGGTAGGACCTACAGAATTCGATGGCCGGGACCATCCCCTATATCTTCTGTGTGTCAAGCAAAATAGAATGTAAGCTCCATCAGGGCGGGGCCCGGTCTTCAGCTTGCCATTGCAGGTGCCCAGGACTAGCACAGTGCCTGGCACAAAATGGGTAATCCCTAAATGTGGTCCGATGGGTGACGGGAAGATGAATTGAAATGTGCTCCAGACGTCCTTTAGGGCCTTGACTTCCAATGAAAAGCAGGATCAAGGGGTTAGGAGCATCCATTCCCCTGGGGAGTCCCTGGTACCCCGGGGATGATTCCTGGGGATGGCTTCTCTTGCTTTTCACCCACTGTGTGCACATGCACCAGGCCCACACTCAGACCCAGGCTGGGGTTCCTGGGGGCCTGGAGAAAGAAAGCCATAGCAATGCCCCTTTGCACTGAGCTTTCCCCCAACTCTGTGTCTGATGTGGTCCGCAGGCCTAGTTAGTGCCGCAACATCACTTCCTCCACAGCGTGAGAAAAGAGGAAGCAGCCTTGCCATGTGACACTCTTCTTCCTCCAGAGAGAGGACAAAGCTGTTGGAAACAATAAAAGCAGCCTGTGTAAAGGGGAGACTTTTGTCCGTGCCGTCAGGGGTTGCTGCGCCCGTGAGTTCCTACAGGGACATTCAGCAGCTCTGCAGAAAAAGAAATGCTCGCCTTCCGAATGACCAGGCTAGAACACTTTTATGAGCCGTTTCTCCTCCCCAGGCTGTACACAGATAATAAATCAAATTAGCATCACTGGTCACCAGTGCCCACTGCACAAGAGGTATGCGAGTTTCAGCGAGGCTGTTCACAGCTACCGCCAGGCCAAGACCCACTGAGGCCTGTGGTCTCCTTGGAAATCGTCTGATGCTTCTACCCTGGGCTGGCCGCAGGCTAAGGTCGCAGGGTCCTGTTGGTCATTCCAGACCAGACTGCAAAAGAGGCAGCCGAAAGCCCAGCCTTATAATCAGGATTGGATTGTTGCTTAGAGAGGAAATGAACATTTTCATTCAATTAATAATGATAGGAACATGAGCAAAGTAAACAACTGTGGCGGGGGGAGGGGGAGAGAAGGAGGGAGAGGGAGGAAGGACAGACGGTATCAATAATCAGAAACAGAGACCAGACATTTTTTCCTCCTCCATGTTCTGCCCTAATATTGTGACATCCCACAGAGGCATTCATTCAACAGATGTTGGAGGAATCAAATTGGAAAGAAAAAAACGTTTACTTTCAGGTCACCTAAAGTGAAATTTGTTCTCATTTCAGATGGTTTAATTACTGACAGAAGGGGCAACTGATTCGGTTTGGAAAATAAAGGGGGAAAAGATAACAACATAGTATAGAAATCCAGTCTATTGGATTAGCTAAATGTACAAGTTCTTTTCAAATTGCATCCTCTCTTGGGCCACCAGAGGGAAGAGGACAGCTCACGCACCAGCGGCAACTCTCCAAACTGTCCATGTGGTCCCACTGACCAGCTTCTCAGAGCTGTTGGTTACGAGAGAGGTGACCTCACAGCCAATGAAGGCTGCGACTCCAAAGCAAGTTGCACGGATGGTGTGTTCCTTACGTGGTCCGTTAAGAACTAACCACTGAGTTGCAAGTCACACTCCCCGCTACTCCACTACCACCCGCCTGTGGAAAGGAAGCCAATGAGCCATGGCTGGTGGGGGTTCACCCCTCTCTTCTTGCTATATGTTGAGAATCGCTTCAAATGCAGTTCTAGGCTGCCGGACTCTGAGCAGAAGCCCTACCTGGGCCTACAGAGAAGGAACAGGGTGGGGGTGGGGGAAATGGCTGAGACCAAGTAAAAGCTGCTTCGGGTATGTGCCTCAGCAAGTTCAAGTGCTGCCGTGCTGATTGGCTGAGAGGTAGAGGTGGGAGGTTAATATGTATTTTGAATAAGAGTTTCCTGTTACCTGCAAACCTTGAAAAACAGCTAGAGATTGTATGAAGGTAAAACAATCCTCTTTGGAAGAACAATGGTTGGGGTTGTTTTCTCTAAAATCACTTGCCATCAATGATTCTGTCAATCATTTATTCAGACATCCACTCATTTCACCAATATTTATTGAGTGCCTACTATGTATGTGCGAGCTACAGTGCAACCTGTAAAATACATAGCTCTCAAGTGAGCACTAAGTTTTGTAGATGGGTCTGTACTGTGATTTTAAGGTGAACACTGTAGCATAATGTGCAACCACCCTGGGCTGTGGGAGACCTGGATTGCAATTCCCACTATGTCATTTAACTAGCTGGGTGACTCTGAATGAGTTACATAAGTGATCGTTCTCAATGCCTCAGTTTCTTCGTTTGTAATGTCAGAGTACTTGCAAATCAGCAAGGAGCGTGGGGAAAGGAGCCACTATTATTGCGTGCCATCCCTTCACCCCAGCCCAGAGTGTGTGTGTGTGTGTTTGGGGTTGGGGGGGCGGCTTTCTCTAGACTGCCCGAGTTTCCCCAGGAACCCGGGTAGTCTAAAAACTCATTTCAGAAGAAAGGAAGAAGCGCGAAGTGGTTCTTGCGATCGGAGACACCCCTCCCGGAGAAAGCACCCCCTCCCTCCCAGCCCAGCGTGGAGTGAAATCTTAGAAGCTGCCGCTGCCGGGTTTGAACGGAATGCTGGAGTCGGTGGAAGCCGGAGCTGGTCGGCCCGAAGGTCAGGGAGTTGTTTTGAGTTCTCGTACCCGGAAGAGGAGGGGGGGGGGGGAGAGGAGGCAGGGAGGAGAGGACGCCAGGGCTCGAGAGACCCCGCGCCGGAGCAGAAATTGTTTGTGCTCCGGAACAGGCAGCTCAGCGGAAGCCGCGACGGGGGCGGGTCACGTGCGGCGGTGGCTGCACAGCTGGCGGGGAAGCGAGGCTGGGACAAGGGCCGGGCAGGGCCGGGCGGGGGTGGCGCGGGGCGGCGGCTTTTGCAGCCGAGGGTGGAATCGGCGTGCTCCCCCGAGAGCAAGCGTCGCCCCGAAGCCGGGACGAGGGAGGCGCACGAGTTATGGAGGGGCTGGGGTAGGAGCCAGGGCGCTCGGTGCTCCGCTTGCTGCGGCACAGGCGGGATGAGGAATCTCTGGTGGGTGGCGTGCCCCCCACCCCCACCCCCCAGGCCAGAGTGGCGATAGCGGGACCCACACGGAGACTACACAGGAGTCTGAACCCCAAGAATGGAGGCGCCACTCTTGTAGTTGCCGGCCTTGTATTCGTCTTAAACGCAAATCCTGGAACGACCGGAACCGCGATCCCTGCCAGCGGCTTCCCAGGGGCACCCCATGATGACGCTTGGGGGAGGCCGCATCCCACATGGCCACTTCGGGTGCGGATCAGCCGAGGCCGGGGAGGGCTGCCAGGGTGGCTCCGTGGAGTGTGCGGGCGGGAGTCGTGGTGTACGTGACACACACGCCTCCCCCGGAAGCGAGGGAAGGTGCGGGTCACCTCTGGGGACTCCCCGGGGGTGTGGGGCACTGCAGAGGCTGCAGAGTGGGAGAGGATGCTGTTGATAAACCATCGGTCCCACCTAGAAGATAGGAGTGGCTTCGTGACGGGGGTGGGGGGGGGAGGACTCTCACGCTTCCCTAAAGTGGAGCGCGCTACTCCATCGTGGGAGGAAAAGGACACAAAATTAGTCACCCTTCCAGGGCCTTTGAGGACGCCTGACTTCGCTGCTCCTCGTAGTCCTCAGAGTGGCCCAGAATGCACCCCTATAATCTAAGTGGTTCAGGTCCGAGGCCTGGAAGAGTGAGGGGAGTGTGGTCAGGCCTCAGACGGGAAACCCAGCCACGTCCCTCTCCCGCGCCACGCCGGGGGGGGGGGGGGAACAGTAGTCTCTCAGTACCCCCCCACCCTCCGTCGGACAAGGGCAGCTCTTCCGGAGGTGGCAGGGGAATGGCCTCGGAACTGGGAGTGGTGCTAGTTCCTTTTCCCGAGACCCGGGCGCAGGAGAGGGCTACGGTCTGCCAGCGTGCTCAGGACCCGAGTGGCAGCGCTTAGCCCGCTGCGACGTTTGCTCGGAGTAGCGCGGCAGCCGGGGCCGTGCAGTCTGCGACGACGCCAGACGCCATTTGCATCCCCCCTCCCTTCTGCAGGTTGGCGGGGGCGAGGGTGTCGCCCGCCGCGGAAGCGTATTCCTGGCAGTGACACTGATTAGATGCTGTGTCGGTACGTGCACAGAATCTGGGTGGGCTTTCACCTCTCCTGTGCCCGTACACTTGCAGTTGGAAAAGTTGCGGGGTTCCCTCCCCCCCGCTCCTCCCCCAGCCTCAGCCCGCCACACAGCTGCTGTCTCCAGGGCGAAATTAGGCGGGCACGTTTGCTCAGCCGGGGGGGGGGGGGGGGGGGGGGGGGGGGGGGGGGGGGGGGGGGGGGGGGGGGGGAGGATCGCGCCGGCGCGGGCAGGGCGCCGGGCCCGGGCCGCGAAAATCCAGCCCTGGCTTTACGTCGAGCTGCCGAGCTCGGCGCTTACCGCGCGGGGCCCGCCGAGGCCTGGTTTCCATCTGCCCTTTTCGCCTCCGTGTTAACTTCGCCGGGGAAAACCCAACGATCCGTGCAGAGCCCCGCGGAGGAGACCCCCTCAGTCCGATTCTGACCGATGAGGGGCAAATGACAGTGTAGGTCAGAGCAGGCTCCCCCGCGAGTATTAAATGCAGCCACCTTCGCTCCTGGTGCTTGGGGAGGATGGGCGCCTAGCCGGGCACCCGCCGAAGGAGGAGAGCCACAAGGGCCGCCTGCCCCTTCCCGGGCTAGAAAACGTTGGGTTCTTAGACCACATGTGGTCAGTCAGCTGCCCACGTAAATACAGGTTGTCCATCTATCTTTCAAGGAAGATCAATCCTTTTTTCTCAATCAAGTGCACGTTGCGTCAGTTATGAATACTGTGAGAACTGGTGAATGGTTAAACGAGGACGTAGCTGTCTGCCTGGTATTCAGCTTCTGTGCTGGAGGTGCCGGGCTGAGCAGGACGCATCTTGGCACGGCCCGTGTGTCCCAAGAAGTCGCGGTCCCCTTTGCACTCCACCTTAGAGAGCTTTTAACATTTTAACGTTAAAAGAGGATTTTAGTTCAATGGGGTTGCTTACTCCTTGCAAATTCCTGCCTTCGAGTTCTTTGTAATTCGTAGGTGGCCCTGGGTATTGGGGTTTGGAGCCCACGGTTTTCCCTTGGCTTTTTTTTTTTTTCCCCTGCATACGTGCTGCACCCAGCCCGCGTGCTGCCGCCGCCCTCCGACTCGCTTGCGCGAACCACGCGGCCCTTAAAGGAGAGGAAATGTAAACTCTCCGGGTGGCGCTCGAGAACTGGAATTCTGACAGGGCTGCGGGTTTGTTCCAGAGGCTGGCCGACAGCAGCTTAGGGGCCGGAGGCTGTGAAGGGGAAGCCCCGGAGGTGACCCCCAGGGCTTCGGGAGCAGACCTTTTCGCGAGCTGGCAGCCTGGCACGCACAATTCCGATAAGGATCAACTGAGCGAGAGCGCACCGCCAGCACATTTCGGTGACTAGGCGAACTATGGCAGGCACGTAAGGGAAAGGCCATTGGCGTTGTCTTTGAAAAGGAAAAGGCTGGCCCACCTAATGAATTATGAGCGAGCTGGGAGAGGCAGGCCAGGAGTGAGTAGTGCTGAGGCTTCCTCGGGTCCTTCTTTGCCCCAACACCTCCCCCATTGCACAGCAGAGCGCATTTCAAAGGAAATGGGAAGCTTTTTGCGTTAGAAATCTGATGTATTCTATTTACATAAATGTGGTGCATTTGTGTGTCCCTAAAATGAGGCCCACCAGCAGCCCGGGGACTAGGCCGGCCACATGCCAGGCCAGGACCAGTGTTGAACTCTGGCTAAAGTGTACCCCTCAGAGGATGTGGCTTCGCCTCCAAGAACTGCATGGCCTTGAACCATCAAAAAGCTTGGCCTGGAAGAGTCGACTGGAGGTCCTCTACACCAGTGTTGTTCATCAAGGCCTCAGGGAGGGTGGGTAATGGTGCCTGAGCCCTGGCAGGAGCTTCCCATTAATCCAGTACAAATGAGCGCCACTAAAGCCCATGTTTCCCCCTACACCACCTGCACAAGCGTTTAAGTGAGAATCTAGTGGAGACAGTGTGAGCCCATTTTGCCCTCTTAACATTTTTGTGTGGGTGATAGAGCCCTTCCACCTTGCCCAAACCCCTGACTCCATATTAGCCACTGCGAATTTAAAGCTAGATGGTTTTTCTTTTCTTTACATTGTTTTTGATAGAGGCAGACAGAGACAGAGAAGGGGGAGGGCCCAGAGCAGCAGTCTCCATAGTTGTACGTCATCAGTGTTCAACGTAGTTTCATTCCACACAGATGGGGGGGGGGGGGCAAGGGGTCTCAGGCATGGGAGGCACGGCCCCAGGAGCTGGGGGCCAAACTTGGGGCCTCCCACATGGGAAGCTCCACTGGGGAGAACCGAACTGGAGCCACGCCCCAGTTCAGCGTATGGATCCGCACAGGCCGGGGCCGGGATTGGATCCTCTGCCCCAGGGCTCTAAGGCAAGTGCTTAACTCGATGAGCCATCACGACGTCCCCTAGACGGTTTTCTTACCCTCTGTGCATAACAAAGGTGACAGTACCAGATCCTATCAAACACACTGTAGCACTGTATGCAAGGCAGCGTTCTCGGCACTTTATATATTAACTCATCGTCCTCAAGACAACCCTTTGAGTTAGACACTGTTATTATGAGACTCACTTTACTGTGTTGCCTCTCCAGTATTGTGCAGTGGCTATTTGGGGGTGTTTGGAGAGGACTAAGGAGCCCCCTACCTTCCAAAGTTAAACACTATGGGGGAAAAAATGAAAAGGCTGATCGTTTGGCCCTTGTTTTACAAAGGAAACTACCGGAGCCTCGTACAGAAGCACGTTACTGTGGCTCCGTGGAGGAGAAAGGGGTCAGGGAAGGCAGTGCAAAGGCCCCCTCGCCCCACAGCATCCGGTGGTCATGTCCGCTGGAGGCGACTGGGGATGGCCGATTGCCGAGGAACTCCTTATCGCCTAATGTCAGTGGTGCCGGGAGGCGGAGCTAAACGGCCGCCTGCAGGGGTGGCTGGTTCACACCGGTCCCTGGGCGCCGGACGTGCCCCCTCCCCCCCGGCCTCCTCCCGCAGAGCTGGCCATTCGCCTAGCAGCACCTTCTACAGCTGCGCGCAAGCCCTGCGCATGGGGCCCTACGGCCCAGGGCTAGAAAGGCCAGCTAGTCAGCTCCGGTTGGGACGGCTGGTCCCGGGTTGTTCACACTCACCCTGCTTCCCCTAAATACTTTCCGGGGACGTGCGTGTGCGTACAGAAACACACACACACACACACACAGTCTCCTTCTGGGCCTCTGCCTTCCCTTCCTCCCCTCCCCTGCTGCGGCGCCTCGGAAGCCCGTGACGCCGGGGTAGGGGGAAGAGTCTGAGTGGAAGGACAGCGCTGTCCCCGTGCTCCCGCCGGCAATCCTTGGGGCTTGCAGCCAGGCTTAGGGACCCGCCACCTCCTTCCAGGAAGTGGCCGCGGCTGGCTGGGACCTGTGCGATGTTTCATCGTGGCCCGGGGGGTTCAAAGGGGAGGTCTGGGCAGTGGGGCCTGCGAGTGGTTGGGGTGGCAATAAACCCCGTCTCCCGCGAAGCCTGCTGCCTTGGCCTCTGGCCACCGCCAGCTGGAGTTCAGCCAGCACGTCTAGTGCGGGCCACAGCTTGTCACCCTGTGTGCCCAGACCGAGTGTGGGTGGATGGGGGTGCGGAGAAATGGGGGGCCATGATCCGACGGGGCGCCGCATGATCCGCTCCCCACCTCCTCGAGCCTCTACTTTGAGCTCTCGAACACCCAAGGAACCCGTTGCCCTCGCCACCGCGGGGCTCGCAGAAGGGCAGCCGCCGGGCCTAGCCGCACTCAGGGGCATTCAGAGGGGCTCGATGAGCCGAGCCGGCCGCCCAGGCCAGGGAGGGAGGGAGGGAGGGAGAGAGGGAGGGAGCGCAGCAGCCCGCGCGCCTCCAGGCAGAACACACGCCTTTCCCGGAACCTTGAAACCCAGGGGAGCCGCTGCCATCTTCGCGTGACGAGCAGCGAGACGCCGGTGATTAAGTGTTTCTTTCCGGCTCCCTCCCCGGGTTGCGGCCCTCCTTTCTACAGGGCTGGGAGAATGCAACCTGAGGGGAAAACACACAACGGCGCTCCCCACTCGCACTCCGTGTCGTCCTGGTCTCCCAGGGTGCTTCCACGGGCGGCGCCCGCCACCTCCCACCCCCCCACGCCACGCCTCGCGGAAGATCGAGGCTTTGAGGATCCAGGGTCACATGACTCCGTTTCCATCCGCCTCGGCCCAAATCTGGGAGTTTAATAGGTAGGGGGCACACATGGCCGAAGCCACCCGACCCCCATCTCTTAAGGGACTAAACCTTAACATAGGAATCCCCCACCCACACCAGGGACTAATCCTGCCGCCCCTCCTGGGATTAACTCGGCTCACAGGTCCATAAAACACTTCCGGCGCGGCCAGAGGGTCTGTCTGCAGAAACACTTTAAAATTGTCCTCCCGGGCCTGGAGTCGGAATTGACCCGCTGGAGGGAAGTGAGTAAACAGACGGTTGTAAGAGACGCTTGGGGCCTCCCGTGCGGTTTGCAGACTGGAAGGAGCGGCCTAAAATGTGGGCGGTGGGGGCTGCGTCAACTCAGAGGGTGGCCCGGGCCCCACTAGATACATTTCAGAAAAGGATGCAGCATATACCAGGGACATGCATCTGGAGGAGACCGGATGCAGGAAGGAGCAAGCGGGTTCACCAAGGAAGACATGATTCCAGAAACGGGAGTGGGGGACGTGTTCAGTCCCTTCTTCTCTACCATGCAAACAATAACACCTACCTGCCCCCCTCCGGTAGGGTTCTGCAGCCCAAAGTGTTAAAGCACTTTGTAAACGGGCATGATCCCTCCACTTTACTGTGAGGGGATTTATCACCCCAGAAAACTGACTTGCTAATTCAAAAAAAAAAAAAAGTGAAAACCAGCCTTTTCTCAAATCCATGCAGGAGTGTACCAGATAAAGGGGATCCAAAACCAACTTCATATTTTGAACCCCCTTTTCTTTTAGATCACTTCAAATTACGTTTCTGAATTAATAGGAGCATCTTTGGGATGCTCTAAGAAAACTCCCTGTTAAAAATTGGGGGTTAAAGGGAAAGAAAAAGGACCTTTAAATTGAGCCAAACCACATTTGAAGGAGAAGGAAACCAGATAAAGAACATATAAGTTCGAAGTATCTTTCAGGCTATGTGGCCTGAGTCTGGAGAGCAGATGCCGTGGACAGCCACTCCAACCCCACCCCAGGACCCCGGAAGTAGGCTCTGACTCAGACTTGGTCAGCTAAGCGAGAGGTGACCACGTTCAGGGTGGGGACAAATTCGAAAGGGCAATCATTTGCTTAAAATGCACATCACAAGAAAGACGTAGGCCTGCCTCTGCGTCTTGAAGGCCCAGAGCTGCTAAAACTGTGTGTGTGTGTGGGAGGGAGCGCCCCGTGACCTTCCCCGCAGATGGACTCACCGCAGCGTGACCGGCCCCAGGTGGCGTCCAGGCGCGCTGGGGATAAGAGGCCCAGGCTGTGCCCTCACCCTGCCTCGCACATTGCGAGCGGGGACCTCTGGCTGGACCGCCCACCGACCTTCCTTAGCCCTGAGGCCTCTGGGCAGGTTCTACTCGCTTCCACCACACTGCCCCTCGTGCTGCGCCCTCCCCTCCCTGGCACCCAGCCCGGGTTCCGAGGGCCTTCCCGCCCCTCAGTCCCCGTTCCTCCCCTCCGGATTCAAGTAGCAGCGGTGCAGAAAGCCTGTTTACTTCTGCAGCCCAGGGCGACTCGATCTGCGTAAAAAAGCCCTAACGCCGGCGCCGACCAGTAGGGGGGATTGTCCTATAGATTATTTCTCCTCCTGGGCTTTTTTTTTTTTTTTTTTTTAACAAGAAGGCTCCGTTGGAGAGGGGGTGGGGTGGCGCGCTGCTGCTGTTTTTTAAAAACAGTATTTGAAAGAGAAACAAAAGCCGTTTCGGAGGTACCAAGGCTGTTTTTACATATAAAAAGTGCAGCGAATACCACGGGGTCCCCACAGTGCCAAACGAAATGGTTGGCCGATTTAGAGTTCGCTATGAATCTGTTGTCTGCGTTTTGCAAACTAGTTGTGAGGCTCCACGGACTGGATTTTGGTTCTAGTCGATAGCGTTATCCTCAGATCTGTGGGGGTAGTTCCGAAGGTCTCAGTTTCTCCAAGTGAGAATCCAGCTTCCGCAAACATGGATTTCTCGGTTTGGTGGACAGGCTAGAGCCACGGAAAATTCACTTGGACAGCCGATTTAGCCTCCGCCTTCATCGCCTCTGGGGCGGAGCTTGTCTGGTTCCTATTTTTCCAAATTGGTTTTGAACACACACACACACACACACACACACACACCCCACCCCCAGTTTCGCAGACCTCACTGTGCACGTAGTAGTGCTCCAACAAATGTAGGACGAATGGCAGACACTACAGTGAGGCTCTCGTCCTGGAAGGCAGCCTGGTGCGCGGCCTCGCCCTCAGAAACCCCATTCGGTGCCCGGAGCCCCCAGGCCGCGACAGCCTGCGCGCAGCGTCGCCCTGCGCGGGCTGGGGCGGGCGGGGGAGGCCGGGAGGCACGAAGCGCCTGGAGCCTGCACGATGATAAATATTGCGCAGACAGCCCATAAATAATTTGCATTATGTTCAGCTGACAACGCAGGGCGATTAATTTTAATAGCTACATATTTGCCTGGGCTGCTGCTTTCGTAGGCCCGGTAATGAAAGGCGAGAGGCCGCCCTGGCTCCGTGCTCGCGGTCCCGGAAGGCAGCTGGGAGGTGCGGGAGGGCCGGACGCGGCGTCTCCTCGAGGCAGCCCCCAGGGGGGCCCCAGCCCCCGGGCCCCCCCTTTCGCCCTCCGCGCCACGTAAGGGTGGGGTGTGCGCGCTCTGCCAGAGCACCCCCGGGGCCTCGAGCAACAGGATCCATCATAATGACACTGCACATTTGTCTGTATGGGAGAGCCACTTGTGGGTCAGGAGACCCACCCCGAGGCAATACTCCCCCCACCCTGGGACCAAGTTGCCCCGAGTGAACTCCAGAGGGGATTTCACGTTTCAGTTTGGTGGTGTGTGTGTGTGGGGGGGGGTATCCTGGTGTCAGCTGCCGCCAATTCACCGGTGGGCTCAGCGCGACAGAGGCTTTTCCGCCCTCGGAATCCCGGCAAGGGGCAGAACAAAGCCAGCTGCCCACGCGTCCCCTCTGCGCGTCCTGAGTTCTGCCGTCCCGCGCCCCGCGGCAGCCCCCCCCCCCCCCAATGCTTCCCGAGCTCCTCGATTAAAAGAATCGGACACAAAAAGGAAGGAAGAAAAGGGTTTGAACGAGCTCTTTTAAAAGAGGGGGCGGGGAGAGGAGCCGCGGCGAGGAAGGACACGGCGCGGCGGTCGCCGCGGTCCCGTGGTGGCCGGGTGCGCGCGTGTGTGTCTGTGTGTGCGTTCGGATGACAAAGCCCCGCCGCTGCCAGCAAGCTCCTGGCAGCCGCAGCACTGGTGGGGGATGGGGAGGAGGGGAGCCAGCGCTCGCGTAGGTAGCGGGGAAGCGAAGGTTCCCGGGAGAAAGAGTTCATTCATGAGCTGGAGGAGGCCTCCTGGCCGGTCCAGGTGGAGCCTTCCTGAAGCCAACACCTGTGTATTTTCCTTTTCGGAAAAGGGCGAGCGCATCGATCATTACCATATTTTAATTGCCTTTCGCAAAGGTCATCTCTAATTATGGGCTGGGAGGAGGGTTGGCCAGGGGTCCGTAGAGTGTGTGTGTGTGTGTGTGTGTGTGTGTGTGTGTGTGTGTGTGTGCGTGCGTGGCCGCTGAGACAATGCGCCCAGCTTTTAATACCAATCCGAGGGTGTCCATGCGCGCCTGCGAGGTGGTCACGACGTGCTGGGTCCACGCCGACAGACTCGGCTGCGTGCACAATAAAAGCCGAGCAGGCGGTAAAGGGCCGCGCAGACCCACGGGTTTTCTTTTTAGAAACGCTGGTGCGAAGAGACTTGACAATAAATACCACGCAGCAGGCTCAAGTCCGGGCGGGCATAAGCAAATGCATTTTCGTTTGTAGAACCGCGGACTGTCTAACCCATCCGATCTCCCGAGAGCGCTTTGTGCCCGCATGGAGTCACACTCAGGGACAGGTGAGGGGCGCTGAGCCTCTCCGGACTTCCTGATGCCATTCTGGTGGGATAGCCATTTTATTTTAATATTAATCTCCTTTAATTCAGCATGGTTGTCAGTTACAGTGACGTGGAATCCTTAACGAGGTCTGTTGGATGGAGAAGGATTCCCGGGTAGTTAAAAAGGAGAAAGAAAATGTTGAGGTGTTTTCTTTTTGTTTTTAATTTACTTTTTTATCATTTGCGGAAACCCAGTGGGGAAGGTTGTTGGAGGGTCAAGGTTCTTGGGAGGATATTTTGGAAATAACGGGTGGAGATTAGTGGAGAGCTGTGGATCAAGGGTGGGCAGCAGCCACTCTGAACTTGACTTTCAAAGGAGTCTGGCATCTCTGAGCCACCATGCTGTTTCTGGGTGTCCTACCTGGCACAAGGACTGGGGTCAGAAGCCTTGGAGAGGTGGAGAATTTTGCACTGACTTGGCATCCGGCCTGCCCCCCACACCTGGTCTCCTGGCCTCGCCCGCATCCAGCTCTGCCAGGAGGAAGGCAGAACCAAATGACTGACCCAACACCCCCACGCCCCCCACCCCTGCCCCAGAGACCGCCTGGCTCTCTCCTCCCCTGTAATCAAAACCAGATGCACTTAAGCGCCTTTCATCAGAGGAAGCCCAAAGCCCTTTAACAGGCGTCAATAAAAAGCTTGCTGGGCCTATCAGCCTGCTCAGTGCCCCGGCCCCTGTGCCCATGTCCCAGCCGAGGAAGCCTGGGGCTCCAGAAGCCAAGGACATCTACCAGACCAGAGCAGCCTTTCCAGGCACATAGGATGCCAGGATGCCTGCCAGGTGTGTGGGTATAGACCCCATTGACAGGAAAAAAGACAGGCATGGCAGGCAAGCTAGCAGTTAGTGTCTAAGGAAGGACAGGAGGAGCGACCTTGTGAGAAGAAACTCAGAGGCTAAGAGAATAGAGGTGGGGTGAGAGGACAGTGATGATCAAGATACTCTGACTGGGGAAGCCGGGATGGCTCAGTGCATTAAGCGCTCACTTTGCAGTGCCAGGGACCAGGGATCGAGTCCCGGCCCCGGCCCGTGTGGAACCATGTGCTGAACTGGGAGCTCCCCCAGTTCAGTTCTCTCTCTGTCTCTGTATCTCTCTCTCTCTCTCTCTGTCCTAAATAAATAAATAAATAAATAAATATTAAAAAAAAAAGATACTCTGACTGGTATGCTCACCCTACCCCACCGCATTGCAATGTCAGTCTCCACTGCAAGCCTATAAAGTCCCCAAGAGCAGAGACTAC
>PVKE010027491.1:0-21568 GCA_004027555.1 Craseonycteris thonglongyai | reverse complement strand
CCAGTCTATTCTGAAAATGACAGGCAGAATAAATTTTGATAGATCATGACACTCCTCTGTACAAAGCCTTCCAACATTACCATTTTACTTAAGGACCCATAAGACCCCACATAGTCTGTTTCCCCTGTTATTTATCAATTCTTCTGCTATTTCTCTCCTTTTTATACTTTAACCTCATTACCTTTCTTCCTGTTTCTCATACCTAGTGAACACGCTCCTGCCTCAAGGCCTTTTTGTACTTTCTGTTCTCTCTGCCTGAATGGTCTTCTTTCAGATATGTGTGGCTCAACTCCCGCCTTCCCTCAGGTCTTTACTCAAAAGTCACCTTCTCATGAGGCCTTCTCTGGATTTGCTACCTAAAATCTCAGCCTCAACCTTCTCCCTCCACTTCGTATCCTCTTTTTCTTATTTATTTATTCATTTACTTATTAGCAAGTCTAATGTTCTCTCCTCTCTTTCTTTCTCTCAGTATCAGTCAGAGTTCTCCAGGGAAATAGAACCAATAGGAGATGATAGATGATGATGATGATGATGATGATGATGATGATAGACAGATAGATAGATAGATAGATAGATAGATAGATAGATAGATAGATAGGAAGAAAGAAATCTATTATGAGAGTTTGGCTCATGCAATATGGAGGCCAAGAAGTCCTTCAATATGCCATCTGCAAGCTAGGGACCCAGAAATACTGGTTCTGTAAGTCTAGTTCAAGCCTAAAGGCCCGAGACACAGAGAAATCAATGGTGTAAGTCCCAGTGTCAGTCTGAAGGCCTAAGAACCAGTAGCTCCAATGTCTTAGGTCAGAGGAAGACGGCCGTCCTAACTCAAGCAAAGAGTACTGTATTTTTTCATGTATACTTAAAAGACAATACTTTGGTCTAAAATTGTTAGACCAAAAATTGGAGGTTGTCTTATACACGGGAGTAACCTGTGTATTGATCTCTTAATGTGGGGTTAGAAAAGTAAGGGTTGTCTTATACGTAGGGGTATCTTCTACTTGGAAAAAATATGGTAAATTCATCCTTCCTCTGCTTTTTGTCCTATTTAGACTCTCAATGGATTGGATGCTGCCTATCTGTATTGATAATGGTGACCTCCTTTACTCAGTCTACAGATTCAAATGCTAATCTCTTCTAGAAACATCTTTACAGACTCACCCAGAAATAATGTTTTACCAGCTATCAAGGCAGCCCTTAGCCTAGTCATGTTGACACATAAAATTAACCATGTCTGTCTGTCTGTCTGTCTGTCTCTGTATGTGTGTATGTGTGTGTATATATATATATACACATATATATATTTATATATATGTGTATATATATATGTATATTTATGTATATATACATATACATAAATATATATATATATATTTATGTCTAGGCTTTTACCTTGTTCCACTGGTTTTATTTGTCAATATCTGTGAAAATGCAATGTTGCTTTAATTATTACAGCTTTATGATAACCCTGTTTTTCTTTGGCATTGAAATTGGCTTTCTTGTCCCTTGTTGTATATGTTTTTTCACATACATTTTGAATCAATTTTTTGAAGTCCATGAAAAATTCTGTCAGCATTTGATAATTGTTGAAATTACATTGGATTTATTTATTAGTTTAAACAGATTTGGAATCCTTATTACACTGAAAATTTCTATGCATGAAATGACATTTCTTTTTGTTTATTTATTAATAGGTCCCCTTTACTATTGTTTGATAAAGTTTCATATTTGCTCATAAGGTCACTCACATTTTTGTTATGTTTATTCTTATATAACTTTTTTTTATGTTATAGATGTTACATATGTATCCTTTAATAAACTTTTATATTTGGAGATGACTTAGATTTTATAGAAAAGTTGTTAAAGATAGTACAGATAATTCTTGTATATACACTCTTCACCCCATTTGTTTCCCCTAATGTTATCATTTTACATTATTGTGCTCTTTGTCAAAGCTAATAAACTGATGTTGGTATATTGCTATTAACTAAACTCCAGACTTTACTTGTATTTCTCCAGTTTTTCCTTCAATGTCATTTTTCTGTTCTAAAGCCTCATCCAGAATACCACATTGCATTTTATTTCTCAGTCTCTACATATTAAAAAATTTCACTTAACAGTGCTTATGTTGACTTACAATATAACTGTTCAAAAGACTGTCATGTAGTATTTACAGGATAAGATGAAGAGTTCCTAGGCCAGGGGTGGCGAACCTATGGCACACGTGCCCAAAGTGGCACGCGGAGCAATTATTTCAGCACGAGGAGCTGGGAGGGCGCTAAGGGCAATTTCACGGTGAGTTTAGATTACAGGGTCCAAATAACAACTAAAATTGATCTGATCTGACTAAGTTGCAGATGGGAAGACAAAGAAGAGTGCCGTATACGTTTTTTAATTATAAGGAGTACTGTTCTGTTGTATTACTTGCTTTGGTTGATGCCAACTGTAAATTTATAGCAATAGATAGATGTTGGGTCATATGGAAAAGAGGGGGGGGGACAGTGGAATTTTTGCGAAGTCTGTCATGGGGAAACAAGTGCTTTCGGGAAATATATTTCCTCCAGATGAGAGACTTCCTGGTTCGAATAAAGTAGTGCCCTATGTCATAGTTGGAGATGAAGCTTTCAGATTACACAAACATGGCATGAAACTATATTGTAAAATAACAGCTCGAGGAGAAAAATATAAAGTCATCTTCAACTACAGGTTAACTCGTGCTCACAGAGTAACGGAAAATGCGTTAGGGCTATTGAGTCAAATTTTTCGAGTATTCTACTCTCCTGTTGCTGTCACACCTGAAACATGTGAGCAACTTGTAATTGCAGCATGTTGTTTGCACAATATACTGAGAAATGGCTATTTAGAGCACCATCAGCGGCCACATTATGAATACGATTTAAGTCTAGATCCACCGGCGAGTATGGTATGCAGGAGCAGATGGTTTTGAAGTTAGAGAAACATTCATGAAATTTTTCAATGAAGAAGGAGCGCTACTTTGGCAAGATGAACGTGTATTTAGATTCAGCAGCAGCCATTGATGGCATTGGACTGTTTTGTGTACTTAATTGGTAATGTTTGTAAATAAATAAATATTCATTAAAATTTTCACTTTACCATTCTTTCCAAGTTCTGAGGAAATGACAACCCAATTGTTCTCCTTAATCTGAAAATCTTTGAAGTCTTTATGCTGATGATTGTAAATGCACGGATAGTTTCTAACTTTTTTGAATAACTTTTCATCATCTCTCCACAAAATCGCTGTGCCATGGCAAAGCAGAAATATCACTGGACTGCCCAACTAGGCGTCCACAGTCAAACGCGATGGCCGAGGCGTCTCAGTGAAACCAATCCCATTTGATACACATTGAATGAGTACACGGCAGTGACTTCCGACTGCTGGACGCAGCTGCCGGACGTGGCCGCTGGACGCTCCAGTGAAACCAAACCTTTGGTGGCCTCTGCCATCGGAACAATCCTTGTGACTTGGAGTTGTCAAACATTTTCTGCACCGTATGCTTTGTTTCCATTTGCATCAAAGCACGCTCAACATTGTTCTCATATGTCACATATGTGACAGAGCAAGACTAGTAGATCGTCCGCATCAGTCAGAATATATCCATCGCTTCGATACCACCACTGGAGTGCTCTCTTTCTTTGAAGTTTGGGTTCAGGTCATTCGAAGAAACAGGAAAATTCATAAAATATGCAGACAAGGTAAAACTAAACGAACTAAAGTTGGATATGTTCCAATGGATTAATTTGTATGATTTTGAAATGCAGTTGATTGACTTACAGAGTAGCTGTATTTGGAGACAAAAATGTATTGATTTGAGACATGAATTAGAAAGTATTGAAAGAGATAGGTTAGCTGGGTCAATGCTGAACAATGCAGAAAATTAAATTCTGAAAACATGGAATTCCTTGCCTGAAAATTTTCAGTGTCTGAAAAATGTAGCAGTGGCAATATTCTCGATATTTTCCTCTACTTACTAATGTGAATCATTATTTTCAATTATGAACCTAGTCAAGCCTGATTTTAGGAGTAATTTAACTGATGCCTCAAGTGCAGCTTGTGTAATGTTAAAAACAACAAAACATAAACCTGATGTGATTCATCTGTCTTATTCTGCACAATAACAGAAATCACACTAACAATGATAGAGGATTCTTTAATTTTCATGGGTACTCCGTGCATTTGACGACTAATGTTTATTATTATAATTTAATTCTGTCACATGTTTTTTTCCTTTTTTTTTATATCAATTATAATTTTATTATAATATCATGTTATTCTACACTGAATAAAAATGTAATACATGACTGATAGAGATTTTCTATGGTATTTAATTTATATAATTACTTTTGTTATGTACTCTAATAAAATATTTAAACTTCAAAACAAATAATTGTGAATACCATTTAAAAAATTATTGTTTTTTGTTATAAAAACATTCTATGCCTCTTTATAGACATAAAAATAATTGATACCTCTATCTCACTTGATGGGTTGGCACGCGAGTCGAGTGAGTATACTCTTATTTCATAAACTTTGGCACTCAATCGCCAAAAGGTTCATCATCCCTGTCCTAGGCCCTCTCTGGACATACTACTCTTCCAAAATCTCCCCGTGTCCACCAATCTGGAAGCCTTCCAAACATGTGGAGGCTTCATTATGTAAGTATGGTTAATTGAATCATTGGCTATGGGTGATCAATACAAACTCCACCCCCTTTTTTCTTCCTCCAAGGAGGTAGGAATGATCATTCCAACCCTCTAAACACATGGTTGATTCCTCTGGCAACCAGCCCCATCCTTAGGGTTTTTAAAAAAGTTGTTTCATTAAGGGGATGCTAAGGTGGCTCAGCAGTTTAGTGCTTGCCTTGTGGTTATGAGGTCCAGGGTTTAATTCCCAGCCCTGGCCCATGCAATCCCATATGCTCAACTGTGATGCAACTGGTTACCTCTGAGATGGCTCAGTGGTGAAGGTGCTTGCCTCCTATATGGGAGGCCTTGTAGTTTGGTTCCTGCCCTACGTGGCCCTCACATCCACTTGTGTATAATGAAATTATGTCACAACTAATGTTGTATAACTATGAAAACTGCTCTGGGATTTCCTCTTCTCTCTGTCTCTCTCTGTCTCTCTCTCTCTCTCTGTCTCACATCTCAAAACAATAAAATAAATCTTAAAAAAAACCAACCATTGCTTCATTAATAAACTCAGTTGTGGTTAAAAGAGACTTCTTATGAATAACATCTATTTTGCCTTTATCACTATGGAATTATTTTGGAATTGAGGACAAAAAACAAATATTATAATAAAAAGTGTTCCTGATGCACTAATTATTTAGGAAATTATAAGGGTTTTGGGAGCTATGAGCCAGGAACACAGATGGAAACCAAATATGTATTTCTTATCATAAATTATAATATCATAAACAATAACAGAAAATTAGAACTGATGTGAAGGAGAATATAAATATGTCAATTAGAAATTTGAATATATAGTCATAAAAAGAGACAACTGTAGCTGGTTATTTGTTCTTAAAACCTCATTGTACTGAATATAACGAGGTAAATCTTAGATTCTGGAGTACCCACTGTAGAGCATTTGGTGGAAGTTGAGTAGAGGGTTGAAGTGGAATTATCTAAAACATCAATATTTGGATGAGTAAAGGAAGCAATGAGACAGAGGAGAAAATGTGAGAGCTCAAGAAGAACCGATGATTCTTAAGATAAAAAAGTAAAAAATTTGCAGAAACAAGTATTTAATGGCATCAAATTCAGCAGAGTACTCCAGGAAGCTAGGGACTGAAAAGAGACCATTGCTGTAGGCAAGGTGGGGGACTTTGGTAGCATATCCATATAACATTTCAATAAACTTCAAGTTCAAATTTAAAATTTGGAGTTCACCATTGTTTTCTCTGATCATACTTATCCTCCTGCATTTTCTATTTTCATTTTTTGGCACTTAGCCATAAAGCTAGAAAGCCGAGAATAATTATATGCTCCTTGTACACCCACATCCACTCAATGTCATGCAGATTTCTATTCCTGAATATTTCTCAGCTCCTACTCTTCTACCCATCTGTACTCTACAGACATAATTCAGGCCCTCGTTGCATTTTCCTGGACTACTTTATAATTTATGACCTCCTAAGCAGTCTCCTTGCCTCTGGTCTTTTCTCTATATATCTGTGTTGGTTGTCTATATCTCCATAACACATTATTCTAGAATTTTGTAACTTAAAGCAGTTAGGGGAAACCGGGATGGCTCAGTGGGTTAAGTGCTCACTTTGCAGTGCTGGGGACCAGGGATCGAATCCCGGCCCTGGCCCGTGTGAAACCATGTGCTGAACTGGGAGCTTACCCAGTTCAGTTCTCTCTCTGTCTCTGTATCTCTCTCGCTCTCTCTCTCTCTGTCAAAAATAAAAATAAATAAATAAATAAATATTTTTTAAAGCAGTAAGCATTTATTATCTCCTAGACTTCCCATGGATCAGGAATTTGAGGGAAGCGTAACTGTGTGGTTCTGTTGTACAGTTGTTGTCAAGATATTGGCTGGGACTGTCATTGTCTGAGGTCTTGACTGAGACTAAAAGATCCACTGCTGAGTTGGCTCCCATTAGTTCGTACATGTTGCATTGTGGGTAGGAGGCATCAGTTCATCTGTGGTAGTCCTCCCCACAGGGTGGCTTGAATCCCCTCATGGCCTGGCAGTTCAGCTTCCACTAGATCAAGAGATCCAGGATGCCAAGAAAAAGGCTGCCTTTCCTTTTATGATGCAGCCTCGGGAATCACCTGCACATACTATGTTCATTATACCAAATCTGTTGGAAAGAGGGGACCACACAAGGGCATGCATACCATAAGATGTCAAGAGTTTAGATAATTTACTCTGTGGTATTGGTGCCTCAGCATCTATTTTGTTTGTCCAAGTATCCTGCAGGGACCTTAAATTGACACTAGACCCCACAGGCAAACGTATGCCCTAGACAGCAGCCTAGAGAGTCATAGGCAAATGAAACATTCTGATATGACTTCCCCTACAGCCCTTATGCTCAACATTCATCCTTGCCTCCCAGTGCCTGTATGCATTATACACCTCTTAGATAAGACCCTTGTGGGGCTTATAAACAATCCACTCTTTTGATTTAAGTTAACTAACCCATCCCTACCTGAAAACCCCAAAACTATCCATTCATGGACCCTAATAAAGGAATGTGCTGGATGTGTTACCGCTCTCTATTTTCACTGTGCCTTGACCTTCCTGAGTGTCCCCTTGAGGTGTGACAGGTACTTCCTCCAGGATCTGTGAGCACAAAACTTCTCTATTTTAATCTTTCCTATAGTATGTTGTTGAACCTTAGTTCACCTTGTAGCACCCTGTGCACTGCTTAGCAAATGTTATGGAAGGCCAGGAGCATCCAGATCATCTTGGAGGTTGGCTATCTAAATATCCTCTTCCAATTATCAAAGGAATTTCTTAAACTTGTAGCTATCCATTTCAAGTGGAGGTGGTGACTATAGTGTGGATAGAGAAGCTGTGCCAAGTGTTGGAGGAGTAGCCCCGTTGCTGAGAATAAGAGAGAAAGCAGTAGATTACTGTGGATAAGCCACAAGATTTGCTGAATGGCATTGAGAATTCAGCTGAAGACCATGAATCTGTAATGACATCAACCTCATTGTTCAGGATATTTTCTTTCTGAGATTAAAGATTCTAGCTGTAGAAGAATGGAGCACCAATTTGGGGTTATGCAGTGTTTGAACTTTAACAGAAACATACAGTATAAGATGGGAAATGCCTAGAAATTGGGTTTCTGGTAAAGAATCCAAACTCTTAACCATGGCTCCTAGACTGAATAGAAAAGTAAATGGGTTTAAGTAGAAACTGTAAGTTCAGGAGAAAAAATGAGGTTTTCAGGAGAAAATGGAATAATGAGGAGATCCAAAAGAGACACATAACACTAACATACAGTAGATTTAAAGGTATCAGTGGATTAAAAAAAAAAACCACTTCAAAAGATAGGAGATAGGTCAGAGTGAGCATTGGAGTTCAAGGTGTCACATGTGGAAAGGTTCTGACTTATAATATGTCTGTAATGTGGACATGGGTGTAGGAGGCTAGAGAGTAAAGAACATAAAGTCCACTAAAGATCAGATATTCAAGAAACTAAGAAACTACAGTATTAAAAAGGCTATCTACATAGAAATTGATAGGTATCAGTGTTCATGTGATAGAAGGACACAGGGTAGAGAAGAAAGCTATGAGTAAGGTACCAAGTAAGGTCTTGAACAAATGTCAAGTGGTTAACAGGGGATAGTAACTAGGATGGTAGAAGATAGAATAGTCAGATGCTATGAAGTCTTTATGCAAAGATGGAGGAACACAAATATTAGTATGTCTTCTGACCTCACTGTTAGTTGATAGCGCTGTTATTTGGCTGGGTTCTGTTGATGTCTACAAGAAAGAATTAATATCTTCCCTGGAGGTTTTCTAGTGAGATGGTAACTTTGTGAAGTCTATTTGAGACAAAAAGATAAAGTTACCATTCTGTGAAAGGGTGTGTGTGTTTAATTATCATGAAACAGAAATTTCAGAGAGTATAGTTGAAACAATTTGAAGAAAGGAAAGAAATGGAAGATGAGTTAATAAAAAGGACATTTTGCTAGACTATCTGAGGATGAGAATATGGGAAAAAGAGAGATGAGAAAAATCTTGCATTTCAAAAAGTGACATGCGGAGACAGAATTTGATGCAAGGTAGAAATAACTGTCCTTGTGGTTCCAAATAAAATCTGGCAGAAGGTTTTGGCAAAGACACAGCAGAGATGGCTTTGACATTGTGAATCTGTGACAATAGCATTTGAGTAGAATCTCCCTGATTCAGGGGAATCTGAAATGTTCCAATTGAATCTTAAGAGACCTCAGCTTCAGATTTCAAGAGAGGAGAAACTCTTTTCTACCTTGAAAGGACTGAAAGGTCAAGGAGCTGAGAAATATTTCAATCAATGGGCAAGGAGTGTGGCTTTAAATTTGAAGATGGCCTGTAGTCTATCTAATTAACAATATTGTACAATGTCAATTTCCTGGCTTGGATATTGTACAAAATTTCATGAGATTTTTCCATTGGAGGAAGCTGAAGAAAGGGCACACAAGACTTTCTGTATTATTTTTGCGATTTTCTGTGAGTTTATGATTATTCTGAAATAAAGAGTTAACAAAAAAAGAGGACATAAGGCATAGTTTAGGGGCCCTAAGTCCTAAGAGAGAGAAAATGAGGAACACAACGTGCTAAGAGACTCTGTGGGAGAAGGGTGGTTGAGAGAAATGTTTTCTTGAGTGTTTCCAAGTGATGAGAGGGGTCTCATTCAAATCTCTGTGAGTAGGATACATAAGGAACTGACTTTGTGAATCTCACTAAATGTAGAACTAAAGATCCTTGAGAACAAGGACTTCTTGCCTGCTTGGGTGACTGTAGACTCTGAAGAACTTAGGACAGTCAGTATTTGGTTCGTACAGCTGCTCTTGGGTTAAATTAATGAATTAATTCAATCTTGAGAACTAATGCAGCGGTCAATGTTCTGAAGGGTTATTTATCTCATTTTTTTCATGTTTCTTTTCATTTATTTTCTAGGAACTCAAACTTATCCAACATGGCCATTATTTTTTCAAGAAAGAATAAATGACTTCTGGAGCCCATTTCCAATATTTTTGCAAAATAATGAAAGAAAATAAGATTTTTTTTTTTGTGAATGTCATTTTATTTATTTTTTAATTTTTTAAAAATTTTTTAATTTTTATTGTTAAATTTATTGGGGTGACATTGATTGGTAACAATTAGATAGTTTCCAGATGTACAAGTCCACATCACATCACCCATGCATCGCAATTGCTTAGGAAGTAAAAGAGATACTCTTGTTCTATGGGGCTGTGGTATTCTATACATGCTCTTAGATAAAACTTTTATTTCCTTTTTAAAAGAGAAATTCACACAAATAAATGTAGAAACCTCTACCTTAATCAACCTCTTAGCTCTTTAATGGGGTAATAAAAACAATAACTACCATTATTGAATGCTTCTATGGCTTGCCATCATTATAAATAATTATAGACATCATTTTATTTAATTTTCACAACAATCCTCTGCAGTTATTAGCTCTATTTTAGAAGGTGAAAAAATGAGACAAAGAAAGGTTATATAATCTATGGTCACATGTCTAAAATGTGAAGAAGCTAGTGTTAGATTCAGTCTGATTTCAAACCCTGGACTTTGAAAAAAAAATTTTTTCTATTAAGGTATAATATACATCCAAAATAATTCCTCACTTTTAATGTCAAATTCTGTGAGTTTTGACAAATATGTACACTGGAGTAACTACCACCACAGATAAGATATAGAATATTTCCGTCACTCTAAATGTTCTGTCACGTTGCTTTGTAGCCAACCACTAGGACACACAGATCCCTGGTAACTACCGATCTGAAAAGTCAACAACTCTTCTTAGTTCTGTAATGGAAAAGAGGTCACAGGGCTAACCACTGTCCTAAAAAATTGAAGAGACAGACAGATGGATACAGAGAATAAACTTATCAAAGCAGAAATCTAGAGCAGACAAGGCACAGACTGAAAAAAAATATTTTTAAAAGACACATCTGCTAAAGGATTATTATCCAAAAAAAGATAATGATAATTCAAAACTCAACAATAAGAAAATGACTAATCCGATTAAAAATTAGACCAAAGACCTTACCAGACTCCTACCTCACCAAAGATACATACATATTAAGTAAGCATAGAAAAAGAATTCATCAGGGAATGCAAATTAAAACAATGAGATACCATTACTCCTCTGTTGGAATAGCTAAAATCCAGAACAGACACCAAATACTGGTGAAGATGTGAAGCAAAAGGAACTCTCATTCCTTCTAGTGGGAATGCAAAATGGTGCAGCCACTTTGGAAGACAGTTGATGATTTGTTACAAAACTAAACAGACTCTTACCATATGATCTAGCAATCACAATCCTTGATATTTACCAAAATTAGTTGAAAACTTATAGCCACACAAAAATCTGCACACAGATATTTATTGAAGCTTTAGTAATAACTTCCAAACCTTGGAAGCAACAATATGTCCTTCATAAGGGGATTGGATAACTGTGGTAACCCCATATAATGGAGATTATTTTATTCTTAAAAAGAAATGAGGTATTAAGCCATAAAAAGACATAGAAGAACCTTAAATGTATATTACCAAGGGAAAGAAGCTACTCTGAAAAGGCTGCATGTTGCATGATACCAACCATGACATTCTTGAAAAGGCAAAACTATGGCAACAGTAAAAACATCAGTTAATTACCAGAGGTTAGGGGAGAAGAGAAGAATGAATAAGGGAAGCACAAAAATAATTGTAGGTCAGTGAAGCTACTCTTACACGTGTTCTTGCATAAAAGGTGTGACAGGCCAAACAGGGCTAAGAGAATGGGGAATGCTAACTTCCCTCCCTCCAAGGGATAAACATTCAAAACTCCAGAATTTCTCCAAATTCTCAAATCTTTGGTACTTCTTCTGTTAAATACTGTACACTTGAACTTTGAGAAAGTTTCCATTTCTGTGTGTCATTTTTTGTTTTTCCCTGTTAAACAGCCAGTGGGGAATCTATGTATCACTTTACGTGGCTCATAGAAGTGTCTGTCGAGGACCCTATGCCAAACGACTCTGGCATAGCCAAGGGCTTAGAACAAGCTCTAAACAAGTGGGCCTGTGTTAGGACAGCCGGTGCTGGGCAGGCAGTACGTGTGCGAGCGCCTTACACTGCGGTCACAGCTCAGAGGAGTCCTCAGGGGGGTGCTGTGAGATGATTTATTATCACAAGCTCTCTGGCTTCCCCAAACAAATCAATCTGTGTGAAAGGCTGAAGGAATGGATTAAAACCGAAACAGAATATTTCATGGCCACAATGCACCTCTCCTCAGATTCAAACCCATACATTGCCTTTGTGATATAATCAACTCTACTGTCTTCCTACTTAATGTGCAGAATGACCCCTTTCCTAGGGAGCTCTGCCCTGTGGGAACAAGCAGACTTCCAACCTGAAGAAGTGCTTTCAGAAAACCACCCAGCCTCTCAGTAAAGGAGGAAAATCTCATGTATTATACTGCACCCACTGACATCTCTGTTTCCTGGCCCACATGAGGTGAGACCTTTGTGTCCCAGAGAACAAAGGGTTTTGTGGATCTGCCTCCATTTGATCTTGGGGCCATTTGGTAATTCCAAACACAAGTCCTGGCCAGCAGGCTCAAGACTATCTCCCTGTGATAGCTTCTTTCCTGTGGGCTCATCCATTAAGTGACACTCACAGGAAATGGGTCAACTGAGCCAGGCCCTCATCATCTGAGCAGCTGGTTTTGTCCGTCATCACTGCCTGACTGACTGATGGATATTCAACTCCTTTTTGGCCTGGAGCTATGTCAACTTCTCCCACGCTCTACTACCAGACCTGCGGGTCTCAACTCTGTTGGTGAACACTGTGTAGAGAGATGGGGCGAAACCCCACCCCAGCTTCCCCAGCCATAGTTGCTTCCATTTGGCAAAATATCACTTTTGAAAAGCTTCACAGCCAGGAAGTTCTTCATGTATTCAAATAACACCTTTACAAAAAAGTTAAATTATATATATATAATTGAGAAAACCAAACAACACCTTTAGCTCTGCTTTGCCTGTCCCACCAGGCCCCACCCTCCTTACCAGCTGCTCAGGCAGCTGGAGACAAGGAGGCAGAGCTGTGGTAGGAGCATCAGACTCCCCAATAACCACAGTTACACCCTGCCCTGCACCCTCAGCATGGGCGACAAGGGAGTCATGAAAACCCAACTTTAAGAAACTTATCTTTTATTTTTTTAAGATTTATTTTATTCTTTTTGACAGAAATAGAGAGAGGCAGAGACAGAGAGAAGGGGAAGGCCCAGAACAGTCTCCACAGTTTACATCATCAGTTTTTTGACGTGTTTTTTTCCCCCACACAGGTGGGCAGGGGCCACGTAGGGCGGGAACTGGGTTGGAGGTCTCCCACATGGGAGGCACGCCCCAGTTCAGAAGATGGGTCTGCGTGGGCTGGGACGGGGATTCAATCCACTTAACCTGCTGTGCCAACCCGGCTTCCTCAAGAAACTTGTCTTGAATTTCTAGTTCTATCCCTATATTCAAGTTCTAATGTGTCTCCTTTTATTTCTCTACCTCTTTCAACACTGTAGTTTTCTACTTTATTCAACACTGCTAAGCTATTATGGACAAGAACCTCAGCTGGGCCCCGTGAATAACACAGACACGCATACAGTAGATACAGTGCCCTAGGAATTCACAAACTGATGTTTCTAAAAGATTCAAAGAAAACACATCCTTTCCACATTGCTAAACCTGACTTGGAGGCTGATTCAGTAGAATGGAGTAGAGTTTGAGGTTGACTATAACTCAAGCAGGTTCTGGAAAACCCAGATTGATTTTCTATAAAGAAAGAGATGTTTTGGCACTAGAAGGCCAACTGAATTAAACAAAATAAATGATAAATTGCCTGATTTTCATTCACTTAAATGTAGAAAAATATGACTAGAATTTGAAAAGAAAGAAAGAGCCTGGAACCAGGAAAATATAAAGTGAATAAAAACTTGTAAGCAGAAAAGGGATGCATGAAATTTTCAGGGATAAATTAAGCTTCCTGGGATGGCCTGGAGTCTTTTGGCATACAAAGGGATTCTACCTAAAGTAAAGTAGGCTAACAACAGCAACAACAAAGATAACTGTCATGTCTAACGTTAAAAAGGCCCAATATATTGCCAGTCCCCTCACCCTGAAATCTTTCCCCAAGGTGTCCAAGCCTGACCAGAAATCACAATCTGTCCTCCTGTATCCCATTTATCCCCACTTGCATCTGGCCGGTTCAAAGTCACTGAGGAGACTCACAGCTGACTGTTGTGACGTGATCTGCTTCATCATGGTTTGCTGAGTTCTTCCATGATCTCTATTTATTTATGTATTTATTCCAATTCACAAAGAAAGGAGCTGCCTGTTTCCACGCTGGGACTGACCTCACATATGTTTACTCGTGAGGCTAAGTCGGCAGGACTCCAGCCTCCTTCTCTTGCTTGTTTGTATGGGATAGTCCAGAACGTCCTTTTTGACAAGATCATTACTCATGCTTTTTGTCTTCCTGGTGTAAATTTTGCCAGTTTAGCAACCATGTTTATGAGTTGCACTGTGTACCCTTGCACGTTTTGGTACCAAGTCCTTATTCTCCTGTGCCTTTTTGTCACAGAACATTTTTAAAATTAGCAATTAATCTGTTTCCCACCCTTTCTCTCTGTAGAAATACCACACACGAGCCTGTACGTTTGGTGAGACATTAGAGAAAGTATCACAAGTATCATTTCGACCTTTGTGATTTAAACACACTCATAGTGAAAGGAACCAGATACATTTAGCATTTATTTCACTAGAGCTAATAGGCTTCAGAGATGATCTCAACATGATGACATCTTACAAATAACACATTACCTCCGCCTTCCAAGACATTACAGCTCTATGATTTATTATCTAGCATCGCGTCTCTCACCTGTTATTATTCCCTCTTTTGCATTCCTATTCATGAAGAGATTCCATTTCTAAGACATCTGATGCATAAAATTAAGAGCAGCAACTTTCGTTTTCTCTTTTATGAGCAGGTGAGAGGTATTTAAATGCCTGAGGCCAGATTTTAGAGCAAGGCATGGTGAGGAATAAAAGAAGGGTGAAGCCCAGAATAGTGCCAGGAGCTGCAGTTTCTGCTCCGTGGCCTGAAAACTGCTGAGCAGGGCTCCGCATGCCTCCTCCCGAGACCTGAGAAGGAGCTGAGACCCTGGCTGTTCTTCCAAAAAATAAATACCCTGCAGTCACCATCCGACCCTTCAGCTTGGTAACACAGGAAAGGAAAGGAAGGGCAGGGAGTTGATTCTTCCATGGTAGAAATCATTCTTTATATGTCAGCAATAGGGAGTTGTTCAACTAAATTGTGGTATACCCACCTGATGACCTATCAGGCAGGCATTTAAAGTGAAACTTTGAAGATGATGAAGTAACCTGGAAAGTGTTTATGATAAAATTATAATATAAAAATCAGAACGCCCAGTTTTATCAAATTGTGATTGCAGCAAGTGGGAAGAAAAAAAAAAAAAAAGTAGGTGATTTTTTTTTATATGAGTGAAACTGGGTAGTTTTTGTTTTTCATATATTTCTAATATATGTTATAAGACAATTGCATTGCTTTTTATAATGGAGCCTAGTCATGAATGATTTTGAACCCAGTCTCTAACGATTGTGTCATTACATACTTGATTTGTTTTTAAAGCCATGTATTTGACAGAAGGGCAAGATCCATGATCACTAAAGCTCCCTTTTACTCCCTGTTTCTCTCTTTTTTAAATTTCCAGAATCTATAAACAAGATGAGATTATATGGTATCATAACTTTAGACAATTTATAAGAGAACTTCCAAACACAAAACTTTTCATGTTTTTTCTAAGTAACTATTAATTTTTTAAATAAATTTTATTTTTTAGCAATGGTTCAGATTTAGAAAAAAATTAGGAAGTTACATAGAGAGTTTCAATATATCTAGTAATCTGCTTCCTATTATTAACATCTTACATTATTATGGTTTATTTGTTACAAATATTGAACCAATACAGATACAAAATTATTAACTAAATCCATACTTTATCCATATTTCATTAGGTTTTACCCAGTGTTCTTTTTCTGTCCTAGAATCCCATCCAAGATACTACGTGACATTTACTGATCATGTCTCCTTAACTTCTTATGCCCATGACAGTTTTTCAGACTTGCCTTGCTTTTGATAATCATGGCTGTGGTGAGCATTTTTGGTCAGATATTTTCTAGAATGTTCCACAGTGGTGATTTGTCTGGGGTTATGGGTTTTCTTTTTTCTTTTTCAAAAAAACCCACGGAAGTAAAGTGCCACTTTCACCGTATTCTATTAAGATTGCGGACTGTCAGCATGACTTACACTGTTGATGTTGACCTTCATAACCTGGCTGAGATAGTGGAAGACCTTTTCAAAGCATTTTACAATGTGACTTTCTGACATAGAAAAAAAACAGTTAAAACAAGTGTGCCCCCAAAATCTAATAAACAAACTGACAAACATGACAAGACTCCTAGAATTTATTAAACAAGGAATATCACTCTTCATGTGGATCTCCCTTCTCTTCCCCATACACACATCTGCCCTATCCCTCCCTATCTTGATATTTATAGTTGTTTTTATTTATATTTTTGTGAGATATTTACATTATTCAGAGATTAAAATGCCACAAACCCTCCAGAACCACTTGGCACTCCAGTGTTGAACTGTGTGCTGTGAAGACATAAGCTCAATTTTTATGAGCGGGTGGAGGTTATTCATACAAAGGTATCTTTCCTCCATACTGACAGAATAAAGACATTTCATAGACTTGTCAAGTCAAAAATGTGCTCGCAGTGATGAGTGCCAACCTTGGGACCCTCTGCAGGTCTGTGGGGGAATGAGACTTGCAGTGAAGGGAATCACTGAGGAACGAGTACTTTGAAGCAGTCTCTCTTTCTGCCTCATATTGTTTCTCCCCCATATCTGGTCTGTTGAGGTTGCTTAATAAAAATGTTGAATGAATAACTTATGCTAATAATGAGCCTATGACATATTAAAATTGAAGTGTCCTAAAGATAGTGGTCATTGTCAGCTTTGCTGCTGGCCTTTCTAAGGAATGAACTTTATCCATAGCCTTTGCTCTATAAAGACTTAACTCCTTTCATGGGCTGAAACCCACACACGCACAGAGATTGGACAAGCCTGACCTGAGGATGGTCAATTCATGGGCTTATCATCACCTGCTCAGGGGCTGGCATACAGAGATGAGATGACAGCTAGAGTCTTTCCCTTGCAAAGTTAGAGTAAGAAACAAGAAATGAATTGTCAAAAAGCAATTGTACTGGAGCTATCAAATCACCACAGGCTTGAGTAAGCCAAAGTCATATGCAAGATGAAGTTATGAAGTGGCATAGAAAAAAGAGAAAAAGCTGCGTTGGAAAGCATGACCTTGAGAGAGACTGAATCAGAGAGGGAACGTGGAAGAGACCTACAGAGAGACCAGTGGCTTTAACTAGGTACTATCTAGGGCTTTCTGACCTCTGATCCATTCTGATTTGTGAATACTTTCAAATAATATCCATCCCTTTCCCCTGAAACCAAGTGAGTCTTTGTTCCTTAGGGTTCAAAGAGCATTACCTAAAACAGTAAGGTTCTGCAGGCTCCTGCCTTACTGGTACTAACAACCTGTTAGAAGACTTCAAATTTGAATAATTTTTCTTGCATGAAAATACTTCTAATGTGTTATGACTGTCTTTCCTATAGTCAAAGTTCCCATTTTACTGTTTCCAAAGAGGTTTTTAGACACAGTGCAAGAAAAAGGACAAAGAGGGAAGCCAAACAGTGTCCCCACCCCCACCTTTCCCAAGGCTTACTTGGAGCACTTTGCCCAGGTCACGCCCACACACTTCTGCCTCCTTCTGGATGGAGTCCATTGCAAAAGCTCTGAAGTCCATCCTTGCCAAGACACCTAATGATGCATAAATCTGCTTGCTCCTGAGAGTTACTGGACTACCACCCTTATTCAGAGTATAGGCCTGCATATTTCCCATCAATGATGATGTGTTTATAAGATAAGTTATGTATGTGCTTGTTGAGTAATAATAACATAGTATTTGTTATTTTATGCAAAAACATGATCAAAGAATCCATGAACACATACCACAGGTAGAATGTTTTACATAACAACAGACTTATTATATATAACACTAATTAAAAAGTGATTTCTATTCAGACTGACAAAATATTTAAAAGTAATAACTTGAATAATTATGCTTCTCTTAAACATAGTCTCTGCTTCTTATCCATAATAATTTATTTGTTTCCTATAAAGCACATTTCTTAATACTTTATCAGTGTTCAACTTTCTAATTTGGAGAAAAAATGAAAAATCAACTTATTTAACAGTATAATTGTGAAGTCAATGAATTTTTTAAAGCAACTGTTCTTTTTTAGTAATGGACTAAGGTTGGCACTTTTTATGCTTCATGAATTTGTTGAGTATAAGATTTGAAAGATTTTATTAGGTCATACTTTTGCCTAAACATTAGAATTATGTAATTGCATTAGAATTAGATTTCTGTAGTTATAGCAATTTTATAATGGGATGGAATTAGAGTTTTTCTTAAGATAAATAACATATCAGCAAATAGTGGCTAAGTATGGTTGACATTGAAATGGATTTTCTATTCAATTTTGTTTTTTAAGTAAAGCCCAATCAAGGACCAGACCAAGATGTCAAACAGATAGAGTGAGAAACAGTTGAACTAATTTATTAAGTTGAATCTCTTCTCATGTTTGAAGTTGAGTCTTCATTTAAAGTAGAAACAAATTTCATATTTTAACCACTGAAATCTAAGAATATTACTACAGCAAAATGAACAGAACATTTGCTTGTTTCACATGGTTGATTTTTGGGATGGCTTGGAGCATTGAGTAGAGCATTCATTCACTCAGGATTGCATATAAATTAAAAAAATGTAAGGATAAGCAGAGGAAGGTAAGATGGGGTGTGTGAATGTTATAACCCACCAAAACCAACAACCATTAAGCATTTCATACTTTAATTACGTATTCAGTGGTTCCCTCATAGAGGGATTGTGAATACCTAACTTGAGTTATTTTTTGATCCAGTAATGGGACCCAGTACAGCTGAAACTCCTTTCAACCAGAGAATGATTTAGTTTATATTTACTTTTTTACACAAAGATTGACAAGAACTTTATTTACAAGGGGCATGCATAAGCCTACCTATTTAAACTGGTGGGATTATACCTGTTGGACTTTGAAGTACTAAATAAATAGACCCAGACCTGATGCTTCCTTCTTACATATACAAAATATATATATATAATATATATTAACATTACCAAAACAAAATTCTGTCCTCAGCTGTTTTACATACTCATTGTACTTGTATTTCCAAGTATTATAATTTATGTTTATCTCATCAACACCATTTCTTAGAAGTTGTTCATGATTAAAAACATGACTTCTTTCCTTGGAAGCACCCACAGTGTCTGAGATAATGTTGTGCCTACTGGGATGGTTCAGTAAGCACTATGGTCCTTGAAAGACAAGCTATTTCTACCCTTTTATGAATATAAAAAGAGTAATAATTTACCATTATTTATTCCAAATAAAGAAGTTGGTTACCGTATTTGTTTCTATTCTTACTTTTTTAAATGTATTAGTTATAGCTCTCACAACAGGAGTTTTTTGTTTGTTTGTTTGTAATTTTATCATTTAATTCTTCTAGCCATTCCCTTAAATTATAAAGGTAATGAAAATTATTATAAGTATTTCTGGGAAAACAAGATAAAAAGTCTGATAAAACTTTACTTTTGCACCAATGGTATTTGCATTTTCTTTTTTAATACTTCTTTGACTTTTCTAGCAAAATAATTTCAAGTGGTCATGAACATAAACCCAAAAATCCTGGTCTTCGGCTAGAACCCGAGTCAAGCTGTTAGAAACTCAGCATTTCTTGGATGTCTCCTATTTTATCTTATTTATGTTTTGTTCTGCTTTATAACAAATGTTCATAATTGATTTAATATAATTTCCTCTAAATCTTCATATAAACATAAATATTCCTAAGAGATATGTCTTGTACTTCTTCTGAGCTAGCCACAGACTCACACTGGTGTGTGTATTATAGTTTGAGAAGTATAAGCTAACACTCTCAGAAAATAGACTCATGCTGTGTTTTAAAGAATAAGCTACTTAATCTATGATATACAGCAGTAATTACATGTGATTTAAATATACAAACAGAATTATCAATTTTATGAAATCCTATAATGAAAGCTTATGATTGACTTTTTATAAAGAAATATGTGATTGTTTTTGTAAACTTTGCCTAAAGGTTTACTTGAAATACTAATAATATTTTTTAAATCATCATCAAGGCTACACTATGAGTGTCTAAAGGTAGGATCTTGGGTCAGGTTCTAGTCCTGGCTTGATCACTAACTTACCACGTGACCTGTGCATATCACTTCACTCAGTTTCCTCACCTATAAATTGAGAACAGTGTTACTGCTTACAATGTTGGGTTACAAAGATAATTTAATAAATATAAGTAAATTATTTTGACCAGCATCTAGTGCTAAAAAACTATTGTAGAAATGTTGCATGTATGAGTCAAATTGATCAGATATTGACATTTGTTTTATTAAAGGACCTGCGTCAATGCAGGGGTAATTCAGAGGACTAAGAGGGTGGGACTCAGATCCTGAATTTCTATGTGAGTTAGAACAGCAAAAATTGACCTGTTGTCCCTCTTCCCATCAAACTGGGACAACAGTTCACTGTCTGCTACCTCCCCTGACTCTCTGTCCCAAAAGATAAGCCATGAAGCCATTGGAAAGAGGCCATCCATCATGACATCACTTGATATAATTACTCTTTCGGAACTCGGTTCTCTGTCCGAGGTGGAAGTGTGTTGGGCAGCGCTGTCAGGAAACACAGCTGAGCAGGCTTTGTCTTTCTGGCGCTGTCCTGTCTCTGCAGGCTATTATTCCAGGGTAGACGCTTTTAGTTTGTTCTCACATTTAGAATGGGAAATTTTAACCTTTTCAGAAAGACCGGGATGAAGATGATTATTGACATTGACCTCAGAGACTACCCCTCAATGGAATCACTGACAATTGGTTGTTTTCCCATCACCTTGCTCCTTTATTAGTTTCTGGGGATGTGGGTATGTTTTAGTGTGTGATAGCCAGGCAACTAGGCTTTGGGAATGCATGTGCACACTGTTTACCATAAGTCCAGTTTTCAGCTGAAACTGTTCCCACTCCAGCACTAAGATAATACTCCAGAATGAAAAGGGCCTCTTTGTGGTGGTAATAACATGCAACAGAAATAGGTTTCATGCACAAAAGCAAAATGTAGGCACTGTATATGTAAAAGAATGAGAACAAAGCTCTCTTAATGATGTTTACACACTTGAACTTCAAAAAGTGAGGAGAATCATGAACATACAGAGTTTAGAGAACCTCCTGGCAGAAGAGTGGGGTTCCCATCTGAACAGGAGGTCACTGTGATGACTGCTTCTGTCCACTGTTGATAACCTGTGTGAGAACTGGACATTGTAGCCAGGAGAGACCTTTTTTAAGAGTGCTGATACATAACAAGCAACTTACAAAATGGTGGCTGAACAAACTATTAAAAAGAGAGCAGAACACACAATCTTTTACTGCAGAGAATTAACAGTTATTAACATGATCAAGCACATGAATTTATATAGAGCTGTCTGAAGTGATGGGTTTCTATTGTCAAAAGTAAGGTACAGTGGAGGCAGTGAGAGAGAAGGTGCTGAAATCAGGAACTTGTGGATTGGAGAGGCAGGCATTTCAAGAGAGTGTTGAAACCAGTATGTGGTAATGAGTG
>PVKE010027490.1:0-21577 GCA_004027555.1 Craseonycteris thonglongyai | reverse complement strand
AAACATCAGGAAGCGTGGTGGAGTGAGAAATAGCACTTTAAAAAAATCCAGGAAATAGAAAAAGGGAAAATCTCCCAATTATGAATATGACATAATCTTGACATCAGAACCTGTTGAGGAGATGGCAAAGAGCAAAATTATAGAAAAGTTTCTTCAGGAGCATAGATACAAAAAAAAATTCTTAAGCAGTCGATTACCAAATTGAACCCAGCAATATAGAAACAGGATAATACATCACCACCAGGTGGGATTTATTCCAGAAATATAGGATGGTTCAGCCACAATTGTAACCATTCAATGTAATTCACCACACAAATAGAACTAAGGAAAATCATATGATCACTTTGATGGCAGAAAGTGCATTTGAGAAAATTCTATACCCATCTGGTTCAAAAGGAAAAAATAAACAAAACAAAAAACCCAAAATCTCTGAAACTAGGACTAGAGAGAAACTCCCTTAATCTGAAGAAAAATGTCCACATAAGTGCCTATGGGAGAGATAGTCACACCCCCCTGCAGTGACCCCAAAGCTTGTATGCACTAACTCACTCCAAGAACTAAAGCTTATTATAATGTCCGGAGAGAAAATCTAAACAGCAAAAGCTGCATATTCTCCAGTCATAACCTTAGAAAGTGGTTTGATAGAAGCTGAAAGACTTTACTCAGGGTTTTCTGAACATGGACATGAGATGGAGCTGTAGCAACTATCCTACAACCCAAGGACAAGAGTATGAAAAACGAACGTCTACTGACTTTGGCCCGGCACAGCAACCAGATGGATAAGTACCAGTGGCCACAAACATCCAGAATCTCTTGTCATGTGAAAGAATGAACTCATACTTGATTAAAATAAAAACAAACTGGAAAGAAAAACCCCGACATATGATAGTAAATGTGTCACGGATGTGCAGTAGGAAAATAATAATTAAATCGGTCCTGAGTCCATTGGAAACCCACACAGTAAACAATGTATCTTGACCCATACCTCACACCACACAATAACCAACTCCAGATGGATTGCAGATCTCAATGTAAAAGGTAAAGTGATAAAGCTTTTAGAAGAAAACAACATGCACATATGTTCAGTTGTCTTAGTTTTCCAAATTGTCTCTATTTACACTAAGAGTTTTGGTTGAATACATGTATTGCTAATATCTTCTCCAATTTGTGTCTTCCTTTTCATTCTCATTGTGGTTCTCTTTTGATGAAGAGAATTTCTTAATCTTTATGTAGTCCAATTAAACATTTTTTTCTTTACAGTTTCCAGTATTTGTGCCCTTGGGCAAGAAATTTTTTTGCCTACTCTAGATTAAAAACATATTCTCCTATGTTTTCTAATCTTGATACTGGTAGTTGTTTTTTTTTCCCCTTCTTGTAGTGATCAGCCATGCGTTTATTAATTTTATTAATCTTTTCAAAAAATCAAGTTCTGGCTTTACTTACTCTCTATTATTTGTTTCCTATTAGAACAAACCGTATAAAACTACCACTTTTACAGATCAAAATGGTTGACTATTAGTAATTTCCTAAGGCTTAAGTTAATATTTTATTCCTTCCTACCCTTTATTATTTTCTTCTTGGTACATTCTTTAACTTTGCTTACTATTCTTTTTGTATGGTTTCTAGAGATCACTGATTCCTAGTCTTTCTTCTTCTCTAATTCATGCATTTAAGGTTATAAAATTCCCTCAAAGCACCGCTTTAATTACATGTCATAATTTGATTCAGTTCAAAATATTAATTCCTGTTGTGATTTCTTCTTTGATCATGGACTGCTTAGGAGTGTAATTTAAAATTCCCAGGTATTGAGGTTTCTCTAGTTATTTTTTTATTACTGATTTCTAGTTTAATTTCATTGTGGACAGAGAACATACCGTGAATTGTATGATCCTTGACATTTGTTGAGACTTCTTTTGTGGCTTAGCATACGTTCAATTTCGGCTAATGTTTCACGTACCCTTGAAAATAATGTCCATTCTGTAATTGTTGTGTTCAATGTTCCACACATATTATTCTGATCAAATGTATTCATTGTGTGAAGATCTTCTGCAGCCTTAAGGATTTTTTGTCTGCTTAATCTATTAGTTACAGAAAGAGGTGTGACAACAATGCCAGTCTGGGAAGCCAGGATGGCTCAGTGGGTTAAGCACTCATTTTGCAGCCCCAGGGACAGAGGATCAAATCCTGGCCCCGACCCGTGTGGACCCATATGCTGAACTAGGGAGTGCCCCAGTTCGGTTCTCACTGGGGCGAGACCCCGACCCAGTTCCTGCCCTGTGCAGCCCCAGCCTACCTTTGGAATGAAACTATGTGGAAAAACAAATGATGTGCAACTATGGAGACTGTTCTGGGCCCTCCCCCTTCTCTCTGTCTCTGTCTCTGTATCTCTCTTTCTCTGTCAAAAACAATAAAAATAAATCTTTAAAAAAAAAAATGCCAGTCAGATTGTGAATTTATCTGTTTGCCCTAATTCTCTCAATCTTTGCTATATACATATTATCTATGCATGTTATTGAGTGCATAGATTTAACACTGTGATATAGTACTGGTGGGTAGGCTCTACAATTATAAAATGTCCCTTTTTAAAAAATCAATGTTTCTTGCCTTGAAGTTAGCTTTGTCTGGTATTAGGATAGCTAACCCTGCTACTTTGGTTAAATTGATATATCTATCCCCTACCATCCTTTTACTTTTAAACTTCTGTCTCCTTAAAGTGTCTCTTTTCTAAATAGCATACAGTTCAGTTTTCTGTTTGTTTGTTTTTTCTTTGTCTGATAATATTCTTCTTTTATTGGAGAATATAGTTCGTTTAAATGTAATGTAGTTACTGTTATATTTTAATTTATAGCTACCATCTTACTACTTGTTTTCTATTTGACCTCTTTCATTTTTCTTTTTTCTCATTTTTATATTTTATTCGATAATCTAATATTCATATCATTTTATTTTCTCTTTATTAAGATAATATAATAAAGTATGCCATGTATTATATTAGTTATACACTCACACTATTCTTTTCAAAATTACCCTAAAGATTATAATACGCATCTTTGAGTTACTAGTCTCATTCAAATTATAATTTTCCCACTTCCGTGATAATTCTAGAGTCATGCAACACTTGAAGTCCATTTACTCATCTATCTTTTGCATTATTTTGGAATTCATTTTTAATTTTCCATATATCTTAATTTTCATTAGGCATTACTATTATTGTTTTTTATAGTTAACATTTATGAATCTACGTATTTACCCTTTCTAGTACTTCTCATTTAATATTGCATTTCCACATTCCATCTATGATCGTTTTCTTTCTGCTTGAAGAACTCTTTTGAAAAGACTGTTGTGCCTTTCAATGCACAACGAATGTATGAGTACAGAAATGAACGCTAATTATTTTAGCTTAAACCCAGTGTTGTTGTTTGCTAACTATAAATACTTGGCAAGTTTCCTAAACTTTATGAAAATAACCTACAAGGAGGTGACATATTAATTTATAAAGTGAGAGATGTGATCGTATATTTGTTAAGACCTCAGACTTTGAGGTCAAGAAGTCCCAGATGAAATCCTAGGAAGTTTTTGTTTTTTGGGTTTTTTTACTTACTAGTTGTGGCCTGTGTGAGAGTCATGTGACTTGAGTTCTTTTGCAAGATAAGATGAGGTAACAACTCTACATCTTTGCACAGTGAATGAGGATTGAATGAGGTGGTGTATGCAGAGTTTGAGCATAGTGCCCGGAAACGAATAACTCTCCACAAATCTGAGCCATTACTGTGAATAACACCATCATAATTAATACACTGTCAAATGTGATGCCAACATATAAAATAACTAGGTGAACTGTAAACATAATTCCAATGCTCACTCCAGACACTTCAAGCCTAACCCTTTGTGCCCTAGTAATGGTAACAATCTGTGGCAGCTATAATAAAATTAATCATTAATTAATTAAATCTTAATTAAAATTAATAGAGTTTATGATCTAGGGTCATTGACAAGATACTTGCGATCAGTAATGCTGTGGGAGGTTTAAAGTGTGCCTGAAAGTTTTTGCCACATGTGAAAATTAAAACAACATGGAATGTGTTAAGTTTTGCCCCTAACCCTGTAGTTACTATATTACAAATACCATGCCAGCCTCTGAGAATACAAAGGTAAATTATATATAATCTCTTTAGTCAAGGTCTTTACAGGTTAATGAGAAAGACAGGGATGTAAACTGAAAATTTCAAGAGAATATGATTACCTGCTGTGTCACAGCAAGTGCAAGAAGTTGTGGGAGGACAAAAGAACGATGTGTGGCTGGGAGGCATGAAGGAGGCAGGGGGCAGGATAATGAATGCAACATACTCCTTATCGAACATAAAAGCTGCATATTTTATTCTTTCGTGACAGGCACATCCACTGTTATAAGAGAGCCCGTTTCTAAGATCAGAGCTATAATATCCATGTTTCCTGGTCTCCTGATCCTCAAGGGAAGGTTTAAAATACACAGTCCTTTGCGGCTTTTTTTCCACTTCCCTCAGAGAGATTTTTCCACATCACAAAAGCACCTTGACATTTAATTCTCTGTGACTGGAGATTTCAACTCAAAGCAATATAGCCTAAGGAAAGAAGTATTAGTGTCAAAGACTTTCTGACTACAGAAAGAGGGAGAGGTTGTGCGGACTCCAACCAGCTCCCTCACTTAAGACAAAAACAAAAAATAACCCAAAAAACAGCTCTACCTTTGTAGGAGATAGCACACTTCCTACTAATCCAGCCTTCCTTCAGATCAGAAAAACAGAGAAGGTGGACTACATAGGAAATTATTGAAACACATTCAAATATATTAGTACCTGATGTAAATTTGGTCTAAATAAAAACCAAGCATGCCCACCATCAGCAAAATGGCATACTAAATGCTCACAGAGCCTTCTACTATAGCACAAGATCCTGGTTACACTAAAACAAACAAATGTTTTGAACCACTAGTGGGCATGCAAGCAAGCAAAGGAAATCTCCAAAAGAAAGCAAAAAACAAACAAACAAACAAAAACTTAGAACTGAAACACACACACACACACACACACACACACACACACACACACACGGTAGAATGGCCTTAGGGGAAAATGCATATAACAGAGTGGGGATCAAAACACTACACCTGGAACAACAAAAGGTAAGGAAGTTGAACCAGGGACTTTTTCCTGGACCCTCAAAGGGGGCTGAAATGGTTTGAGAACACTAGTGCCACTGAACTCCCAAAAGAAGCACACATGAATCCTCTCTAAAAGAAAGAGGCTTCAATTTAGGATCTCAGAGATTTCACCGAGTTCAATCACACAGACACTCATGATTTTTAAAAAATCATTAAACGCATTAAGAAAACATTCTCTATGAGAAAGAAGCAGCAGAAACAAAAAGCAACAAACTTAGATTCCAAAGAACTTAAATTGTCTATCAAGAAAACGCAAAAGAAACTAGTAATATTATTAGACTTGATAAAGAGGTTGGCAAGATGACTGGACATAAGCCTACTGTACAAATTTTAATTACAGATCTATATGCCAGTAGTCAAAAGTAAGGTACTCAGAACAAAAGATGTGTAAGAAGTTTACAGAGAAAATTTTATGGAAAGACATTGTAGAAGATATAATGTAGTGGTGATCCATACCATGTTCATGGATAGAAAAATATTATAAACATGTCGATTCTCACAAATAAATACTAATATTAATGTTAAAAATACTTGACAAATGATACTAAAATTATTATATATATAGGAGAAAATAATTATAAGACTTGGTAAGAAGAAGAAAGATTTGGGGGCAGGGGGGAATTGCCCTATCAAAATATTATAACTTATTTTAAAGTTTTAGTGAATATGACATAGTGATAATGGTAGACATATAGACACATTTATAAATGAAACAAAATTGAAAGCCCAGAAATAGACCCATTCACATATATAAACTTGATAAAGATATCTTGCATATCAATGGGAAATAAATGAACTATTAAATAAATGGCCTCATGGCAACTGACTACTCATGTGAAAAAAAAACTGGACCACATATTTCACATTTTACAAAAAAAATTACTGAATGAATTACAGCTCTATATATCAGCACTCTACTTAAATATGAAAATTAAAACTTGAAGCTTAAAACAATTTTTTAAACATATGAGAGAATTACTTCCTAACCCTGAGATATGAAAGGATGTTATATATGACACAATCAATCTAACCATAAAAAATAAATAAATTGAACTATATCAAAATGAAAAACTTTTAAAGACATCATAAAGAAACCAGTAAGAGAAACTTTAAGCTGGGAGAATATATTTTAAGCACATGTAGCTAACAGAAGGGTTAATATTCAGAAAATGTCTTTAGAATTCTATAAATCAATAAGACAAAGAGAAAAAAAGCAATAGAAAAATAGAAAAACATGACAAGTATTTCACAGGGAAGGTAACCCAAATGGCAAGTAACCCCGGGAAAAGAAATTCAAAGAGGAGATAAATGGTGGCACACGGTTAAACAGCGGTACATGTGAACCCACCACAACCATAAGCAACAACACAAACTATCCTTTGAAGATAATGTTGAGTGGAAAAGGACAGGTTTTAAAAGCTACATAAAGTACAAAATCATTTTTATAAAGCTCGAAACAGGACAATGTTTGCATGTGTGACACATATATGACAAGACTTTTTAAAAGGCAAGGGAATAACAAGCTCCCCCTAAGGAAAATAGTCCCCCTTCTGGAAGAAAGCACAGAGATGATTTCAACAGTATTGGCAATGTTCGTGCTCTCTAGTTATATAGTGGGTTCATGAATTTTGGTTTAATTGTACTGCTTAATATCTTACATATCTGTTACATCATTTCTTTTGCATCCATCAAATAGTACATAATGAGAAGACAAAATATTATTTGAACAGTGTACAATCGGCTTCCATGTGGGAAGATGCTACATTCATCTCTTAAAGACACATTTTCAGAAAAAGACAAAATCTTTGCCCTTGTAACTTCTTATAAATACACAAAGTTTTCTTTCTTTGAAAGAGCAACTATACTAACATTTTCTGATAATAATTCATATGGCGCTTCAGTTTACAAAATGCTTCCACACACGTGATCTTACTTTAAGCAGAACAAGCCAAGTTTATCATTAAGTGCGTGGCTTGCTAACTAACAGGTAGGAGGAAAGGATCAGATCATTTTTATTTCTCCATCACTGGATGCTCTGATCTCCCATTCTTTTGTCTTCGTTATACTCCTCTTTTCCCTAGCCTCTAGGTATAGAATTTCAGTATCCCCAGATCAATCACCAACCTTTTGGGGTATTTAAATGGCATAAGCCCCTGAAACGTTTGTGTCTCAGTTTCCTCACTAATAAATTGCTAATGGCATTTAGCCCTTCCTTCAAATAGTTGTAAACAAATCCAATGGAGAAGCAGCATCTTGTTCTGAATTGTTTAGAGTGGGCTTTCTCTACCTCAGCCCTATTGGCATTTGGGGCTGGATAACTCATTGCCGTGGGGGTCTGTCCTGGGCATTGTGGGATGAGTAGCAACATCCTTGGCCTCTACCCACTAGATGTCCCCCTGTTGTAGCATCTTACTGACACCCTACCCCTCAGATAACAATCAGAAATGTCTCCAAACATTGATAAATGTCCCGTAGGGGTCAAAATCACCCCCAGGTGAGAGCTACTGCTGTCCACGCAGACATGGGGTCTCTTTTCCAATAAAACACAATTGGTGGTGCTGCCCAGCACCTGACAGCGTCCTACAGTGTAAAGCGAGCGCTCACGTGGCTGGGGGCGTACTCAGAAGAGCACACAGAGCCTTGCGTTGGAATTGGAAGGTTTTCCAGAAGTTGCCGGTGGCCAGTCATTCTTGCCAGTTGGGCTCACAGAGTGCACCACCTTCTACAATGCGGCTTCAACACTGTGTAGAAGGAGCCAAATGTTTTGAAAAACACCAGGAAACTTCAACTCTGGTAAGTGGACCATGAAGTCCAACACTGATTTGTCAGATGGGAAGGAATTTCCTTAATGTTTATTTGAACTCTCATGTCCACTGTGGGAGAGAGATTGGCATGCTGGGGTGGACAGGGTGATTTAGATTTCTGTGGCTATGGTTTTCTGGCTAAGCCCTAAGCTTCCCATTCATTACATGAAATTAGGGAATGGAATTAGTGAGAGGTACCTAAAAAACCAAGCAAGCCTCTAAAAAGAAATCATTATCACCTGCAGAAAAAGCAAAAAAGTTGTACAGGAAAGGAAATGTAATTATAGTACACCATGTGACCCAGCTATAAATAATGGTTCTACAATTATCATGATGCAGAAATTAAATACCGATTTACCTAAAATTGATAATATAACTACTTTGGGAGGCTGGGAGAAGAGAGACAGAGACAGAGAAAAATAGAGACAGAGAAAGTAAATGTATATGTGTATGTGTGTTGGAAGTAGGTCATTAAGAGACTTAAATTGTCACCTTTCATAGTTTAGTAGAAAGCCAACAGATAGTAACTAATTAAAAAGAATCAAGATACAGTACTAAAAGCATTTTGTCCAAAAATACAGGGATTAAGAAAAATAAAATAGAAAAATAATTTATACGGTTATAGTAATTAGTTGTCTTAGGACACCAGAAATCAGGGCCGAGGGATTTAGAACAAGGGCTACTATTTCTAATTATAAACGATGCTACTTGACTTTTAAAACTACACACACGATTTGTTAATAAAAAAACAGCCCCCCATATTTCTTTCTCATTTCTGCTTTACTCCTCAGGCACTTTTTCAATTTTTCAACCAATTCAGGGTCATTTTCTTCCAATGCATACAAGAATTGAGGTCAGTTTATATCCCTTGTAAATTCAAAGTAGGATTAAAAAGCAGTTTCTTTTGTCCTTTTAACTTTAGGAGTTCACATTTTATTGGGTTACACTTGAGAGAAAGTCAGTGGAATTTTATTGAAATAAAACCGCAAAGCATTTTGCTTTCTCACTTCCCATCGCCCGCCTTGTGCTCTAAGCTTACTGCCAATCGACTACCCTGTTGGCTGTGCTGCTGTTATTTTTCAGATAGACTTTAAAGAAAAACTGGAGATCAGAAGTTTGTTTAAAAAAAATAAAGAAAGACAGTAAAGACAAACAATGGATTCTATGAAACTCTGCAAAGATTCTAACTTTTAAAAATGCTTAGAACAAACCAAGGGCTCATGAACTCCCTGGACCTGGACTGAAGCTAGAATAGGATGAAAAGTCTCTCCCCCGAAACAGCGAGGTCTGGGTGGAAAACGAGAAGCTTCCTCGCAGGCATGAAGGATGGTGTCGAGTGAATACGATCTGTTCTCGAACCAGCAGGCGCTGCCAGAAGGAACGGCTGGAGCTGCCGGGGGCCGTGCCTGGAGCTGGGTGGTTCGGCCACGTCCTAACAGTACCACCGGTGACACTTGCAGCTCCCTCAGTCAGTGACTACACCCTGACTTCCACAGATGTGGTAAGGGCACGTACGATGCACGCCTGCTCCAGGAGGTCAGCACGTGGTCGTTCCTTTCCTCGTGACTGCTTTGGAATGAAATGTGACATTTTCCAGGGATGCCTGACATGAGGCAGCAAAGACTCAGGAACTCAACTGATGGCCAGTTTGCCAGCCACAAGTGGGACAGGCCCGGCCAGTGCAGACAAACACACACCCAGAGACATCCTGACAGCCTCCTTGGCTGCCAAATCAGAATCACCGAAGATGGTTTGCCAGTGTCTGCCAGAAGCTTCTGGGTAGAGGATCGTGAGGGGAAAACATTCACGTTCTGGACATGAACTGTGTCCTGACCACAATTCGGAATGGACTGCATGATACAGAGAGTCCACTGGCTACACCTCATGTAGGCCTCTCCTACCACATGTTCTATATTCAGTATGTGCATATATGTCCTCATCCCAGAAGAAAGAGAGGAGAATGAAGCCAGGAAAAGGCCCAAGTCGTCTTGGTTCACACGTGATGGTTTCCAGCATGTTAATGTTTGAACCACCAGGTCACAGCAACTAATGAAAGACACTAACCCAGCTGAAAGCAGCAAGCAGGCCAGAGGGCTCCAGCCTAAGGCACGAGGCCCATTCTCCCACCTTCTTCCTCTCTGTTCACTGGGCTCTGACTTGGAAGTGTTTATTGCGAAGTTATTTACTCTCTTTGTGCAAAAGAAACAAACAAAAGATAATAAGCCACTGCCTTCACTTCGGGCATCACAACATTTCACCAGAGTTTGCAGCTGCTGACCCCGCCTTGCCATCTGGCCCCCGTGTTCCTCTACGCTTGTCTCATAAGCATAACTCAGCAGCCTCCACGCTTCCACGCTAACTCTACCTTCCTGTTAAATGCAGGGCGCTTTATGTGCTTCGGTGTGGGATGGACCATGTTTGGGGCCTATGTGGATATTTTCATCAGGACTGTTGTCAGTTTTAGTTGCATTCTGGCTCCAAGTTCCCTGGGTTTTCTGAGGTCTGCTGAAATGAGCTCTATTATTTTTAGTGCACAACTTTGCAGAATGTGAGGTTCAAGAACTGGCATGTTATTGCAGAAGTGGCTCTATGGGGCAAGAAGGGCTCCACGTTTTCCGTGCATTTCCCTTCAGCTGCACCCTGTGTGATGTCTCTGGAATGCAGTCTACCCCGTAGTGTCACCTGGTTCCAGGACTCAGCATCATCAGCGTAATTATGAGCACCTACCAGATGCCAACTATCTGTCAGCCACACTTCTCACAAGGTTACTTGTTTTATGCCATTTAATCAACGCTCTGAGGTAAGGACTATTATTCTCCTCATTTTACGCAGAGGGACCCGGAAGCATATGAAGTCAAGTCACTTGCTCTAGGACACACAGAGGTGACAGGCTTTGCTTCTCAGGGGCATAGCACACAGCATCAGGCTGACTCTACTGGGGACAGAGTATTTAAGAGGCATTCCCAATTCACTCAGAGGTGGAATAGAACCCCAAACCCAAGCATCCTGGGTTGCTTTAAATCTGCTCTTAATAGCTGAAGAAGAGGAAGGGTAGTTAAAGCTAGAGAATTAGGTAATGAAGGTTTAGGAGCATTTAATAGGTAAAGGTAGACAATAAAAACTGGTCATTAGTGGGAATGCTGAGATAGTTCAGCATTTGAGTGCTTGTCTCCCAATCATGAGATCTGGGGTTCAATTCCTGACCCGGGGTTCAATTCCTGACCATATGCTGAACTGTGGTGCAACTGGTAACTGCTGGGATGGTGGTGAAGGTTCTTGCCTCCCATGAGGAAGGACTGGTTCGGTTCCTGCCTGGCCCAGCCCCACATCTACCTGTGTGGAATGAAACCATGTCACAGCTAATGATGTACAACTATGGAGACTGCTCTGGCCCCTCCCCACTTCTCTCTCTCTCATCTCTCAGATAATAAAAAATAATTCTTTTTTTAAAGGTCATTAGCTAACATTGGAAGGAAAAGTAGAGGAAGAAGTTATTACATAAATTTGAAGAATTATATAAATGTAATCATTTGTTTCAGAATAGGGTGTTAATAGATAGTGTCTGAGAAAAATATTGGAGTGTGAGGAGCATTATATAAAATTTTCATCAGAGAGAAAGCCACCAGAACTAAAGTACAGAACCTCTTAATTATCAGAAACACAACTCTATGGTCGTGCACCAGAAACACACAAAACAGTTCAGAAAGTTAAAATATAAGTATGGGCGCATAGATATCAGCAAATACAAAGAGAGAAAGCCTAGATAGCAACTGTACAACCTGAAGTTTGAATTCAAGAAATAAAACACTAACCCAGACAAATAATGGCAATACATGAATTGAAAAGATACACTCACAACGAAGCACAAATGGTTGTAAATACCTATGTACTAGAACAGGAAAGCAACATTAGTAAAGGAGATTAATTAATTAATTATAGGAGATAGAAGATGAAAAAGAGACAGTCTCTAGGTCATATTGCATCGTTAGAAGAGACTAAATTGCATAATTAATAGGGTATACTATACATGAAGTTCTATCTTCTGAAAACAAAAATAGTCGTTCTTTTCAAGCATTCATGGGACATTAAAAAAAAAACAAAACTGTCTCTTTTTAAGGCCTCAAAACAAACTTCTAAAACATCAAAAAATTAGAAAGTAGAGACAAATTTTCTTATACAATGCAAAATGTATAAAATTAAAAATCCAAAAACCTCTTGCCCCAGGAAATTTAAATCTGTCTCCTAAACAATCTTTGGCCAAAGAGAAAAATGAAACTTGAACTACAAAATACCTAGAAACCATTATAATAATATCAGAGCCAGACAAGATGACAGCTAAAGCAGTACTCACAGAAGTCTCTCAATCCTACAAACTGAATTCACTAAGTAAGAGAGAGAAAAATAAACACATTACGTATTCAACTCAGGCAGTTAACCAGAACAATAAAGTAAATCTTCAAAAAAGCAAAGGGAAATAATCAATTCTCAAAAATATTAATTAATTCAAAAATGGAAAAATAGCAGAACTAATAAATAATTCCAAGGAGTGCTTGTTCTTAAAAAAAAAGTGAATATATATATATGTAAATACACACACACACACACACACACATATATATATATATATATATGAATGAAATAGTTAAACCGGTAGGTAACCTGATGAAGAAAAATGGGAGAAAGCACAAATATTTAAAATAAAAGTAATATGGAGAAAATAATCACTGATCAATAGAAATTAAAAGAAGCTTTAAGAGACTATATTGCTAAATCAAATACAAATATATTTGAAACCACAAATTTTCTAGGAAAATAAAATTTATCAAAACAGACTGAAGAGACAAAAAATCTAAATGGTCTGATTACCACAACAGAAAGAGAGGCATTTAGCAAAGAGTCTCCGACTCACACCTACAGGCAAAAATATTATAGATCCATAGGCAATTGCATATCATTAGGTTTCATGAGATGTATCATTGTAAATCATATCATTCTATAAAAACTAAACCTAATACTTTATATAAAAATGAATTCAAATTAGAACAGAGATTTAAATGTAAAAAAATTTTAGAAGATAACATAAGATAAAATCTTTGGGATCTAGAGCTTAGTAGAGTTCTTAGACTCTACTAAGATACCAAAAGGACAATCCATGAAAAAAAAAAATCAACACATTGGATTTGATTGAAACTAAAAACTTTTTCTTGAGAAGCCAATGTGAAGAGGATAAACAGAGAAGTTTAAACATAAACATATGGGGATAAAATATTTGCAAAACACTTATCTGACAAAAGACATTTGAGAATTTATTAAAAACTCTCAAAACTAAAGAGTTAAAAAAAAAGAGCCATTAGAATGCGGACAAAAGACATGAAGAGACATACAGATGGCACATAAGTATATGGAAAGCTGTCCAACCTCCCCAGCGACTAGGGAAATACAAATTAAGACCATGATGAGAGACCACCTCCCACCTATCAGAACAGCTACAACGATGAGAACTGCAGGACCAAATGCTGGCAAGGATGAAGCGAAACTGCTAACCCCATGTTCTTATAGAGGAAGACACTCATCTTAGGAATGTCAGTTCTCTCACCATTAGCCACTCCACTTCAGTTAATCCCCTCTAATAGAGCCCCCAGATTTCTTTTTTGGAAACAATTCAGACTTACTGAAAAGTTCATGTGGAAAACAAATAAGGTAAGAATAGCCAGGGACGTTCTGAAAAGACCAAGAAGGAGGAAGACTAGATAACAAGCACCATGAACTGGCTTACAAACAACAGAAATTTATTTCTCAGAGTTCTGAAGGCTGGAAGTCTGAGATCAGGGGCCAATGTGGTCGGATGAGGACCCTCTTCTTCACAGACTTCTCACTGTGTCCTCACATGGAGGAGGGGGCTGGGGAGCTCAGTGGGGCCTCCTTTCTAAGGACACAGGTCCCAATCGTGAGGACCCCGCCCTCATGACTTACTCACCTCCTAACACCCCACCCCCAAATACCACCAGCTCAGGCACTAGGATTTAATATATGGGTTTTGGGAGGACACAAACATTCAGACCATAGCATCTGGGGAAAAGATGGATTATGCAATAATGTTGGGTCATCTGGTGGCCATTTTATTTGAGGGTAAACGAGCTTGATCTATTACATGGACCCTACACCAAAATATATTCCACATGGTTCAAAGATTTCAATGTAAAAACTGAAATCATAAAAGCACTAGAAGAAAACCTGGGGGAGATGACTTCAGTCTTTAGGAGGGGCACGGCCTGTCAAGTAAGTCATAAGCCTTAAGAGACTGAGTATGTTAACCCCACAGAAGTTAAGGCACTCCAAGCAAAGTGACAAGAAAGGGAATAAATGGGAAAACCTGAGTAGCTCAAATCACAAAGAACTAATCCTGGGTGGACATAAGGTTAAGACCTCAGGCACCCACTGGAGTTTCATAGCTATTGCTCTAGCGGTCAGATTCTTCCCTGCCTCCACCTTACAAGAGAGAAAAATCTCCTTGCATCCTCACAGGCAACCACCATCCGCTTCCGCAAATACCATCGGACCTGGCCCAGGAGCCAAGTCAGTCAACCCAACAGGCCCTTAAAAACCCCACCGCTTGGGTTGTGACTAGCGCAGGGTGTTATTCACTTTCTCATACAAACAGGGAAAGCACTATTAAATCCCTCTTCAGTCAGGGAACAAAGAGTCCAAAACCGCTCCTCATTTTTAGGCCAATTTCCTGTTGGCACCATGAGGACGCTGCAGGCCTCCCCGTCCGGCCCAGCAGCTTAGCAGGCTCAGGTCCTGGCTGTGGCCGGCGCTCCACTCTGGGCAAAACCACTGCTCCCCAGAGGTCTGATCTTGCCTTTAGTCGCTTCTAGAAGCAATACAGAGAGAAAAAATGTTTTCCGATTTTCCTCCCGTAAGCATGGGACCGGGGGATCACTTTGCAGATTACACGTATAAATGTCGGGCCACTCGGCTGCACACCTGAAACTAATATAGAACAATATTGAATGTCAGCTGTAATTGAAAAAGGGAAAGAGAAACTATAGTAAGCCTGGGCACACACAGACTCCAGAACGTAAGCGCACACTCACTTTCACCCTCTCCCACGCTGTCCCCAAGCGCTCGGCGGGAACCGTGGAGCGAAATGCCACATACTCAGTGCAGCCAAATGGCAGACTCTGAACAGCCAGCCCGTTGATTTATGGGATTCTTAACCACTTTGGACTGGTTACCATGGCTTTTCGAGAATGCAGACCATAAGAGGGAATGCTATAAACTTAGAAATATTATCTCTTTTCCATTCCCTCCAGTAAAAATGTCTACCAGGGAAAGAGGTGGAGGGGGCGGGGGGAATGTGACTTTGGGGGCCAAGTCCAATAAATTTGGGTAAAGGGTGAGGCAGCTCCTACTTAAGAAGCTCCACTGCAAAGAACTAAAAGTAAAAAGAAGGCATTTGAAGTCCTTCACATCTGAACACGTTGATCAGGAGACCAAAGGAAAAAAACAAACAAAAAACAAAGAAATGCCTCAACGAAAATCCCAAAGAGTAGACAGCGGTCTGGCCCCAACTCTGTTCAGTCACAACGTGTGTTGAGCCTGCAGCTGCCTAGCCAGCACCCCCCGCAGCAGTGCACCCCACATCAGACAGCAGAGGGGTTGTGGGGGGCAGGCCACGCGGGGACTTCTGTGGGTTGTAGGCACCTTTGCCACCAAGGGTACTATTTGTTTCCTATGGTTGCTATAAAATTGCTACAAGCTCAGTGGCTTGCACAACACACATGTATTATCTCACAATTCTGGGGGTCAGAAGTCCTGAGACCAAGGGGTCAGCCAGGCTGTGATCCTTCGGGAACCTCTAGCGGAGAGTCTGTTTCCACGCATTTTCCAGCTTCCAGAAGCGCCCACATGCCTACATGTGGCCCCTTCCTCCATCTTCAAAGCCAGCAGCAGGGGGCACCTTCTCACGCTGCCATCTCTCCGGTTCTCTCTTCTGCTTTCTTCCTCCACTTTTCAGAACCTGGGATGACGCTGGTCCCCACCCGGAAAATCCGGGGCCACCTCTTCATGCTAAGGCCAGCTGAACAGCACCTTAATTGCACCTGTAACCTTGAGTCCCCTCCACCATGTGACAACATATGCACACGTCCCTGGGACAGGATGTTGACATCACTGGGGCTGCTCTTCTGCCAACCACTGGCCCCTTCTCCCATAAGGAAAACATTAAAGTCGTATTTCATGACTGCGTTGGTATAAAGATGAATATATTAACACTATATAGTAAAATGTTTTCTTTGACTGAAAAGCTCGCTTATTTTCTACAGATTGTAAAAGAAGGGAAACACTTTCTTGGCCCCTAAAGGTCGTGAGGCCCCAGGTACTATGCCTGCTGTGTCTAGTGGGTAAGGGGCAGCCCCACAATGTCCCCTGGCCTCTGTCTCAGGAAGTGTTCAGATGGAGTGCACGGGGCGGGGGTGGGGGAGATGAGGATGCACAGTTCACAATAGGGTCCGCGCTCCTATGAGACACTGACGCCGCTGCTGCTCTGGCAGGAGGCAGAGCTCAGGTGGTCCTGTGAGTGATGGGGAGCGGCTGTAAGTACAGATGAGGCTTTGCTCACTTGCCCACTGCCCACCTCCTGCTGTCCGCAGTGTGGCCTGGTTCCTAACATGGACCAATACTGGTCTGTGGCCCAGGGGTTGGAGACCCTGCCTTACAGGATGCTCACGAGTGTGAAGGACTATGGTATCTGAGCTGCCTGGCGTTGTGTTAACTCATTGAACCCCCACAGCAATCCTATGTGGCAGGTGCTAGTATCTTCACTGTGCCAATGAAGAAACTGAGACACAGAAAGGCTCAGAAACACACCCAAGACCTTGAACTCTGGACGACTGGAATCCGTCTCACTCAAGAACCGTGCTCTTAGCTGCTCTCCCATGCCAGGTGAGGACCTAGATGCCTGGGCAGGAAAGGCCCCGGAGGAACAGAGCTGTGTCCGCACAGGGTGTGTGTGGCCTGTCTCCTCCCAGTGGTTTATGCACTAAAGAGCTCTCTATGCCCAGTGGACCCTGGGCTGGTGGGGGCTGGACCACAGCCCCCAGAGAGGAGAGTCAGGACTGATGGAGCAGGAGACCTTCCTTGAGCAGGCACTGATCTAGCAGAGGGGGCCCAGTGACAAACAAGAACCAGGCCCTGCCTGCTCCCTGGGAGTGACATCATGCAGGTACAAACAGATAATAAAGCCACGTGAGGACACAGAGCAACCCGGAGTGGATTTCAGAAGGAGGTCAGAGCAGCCTCTGAATACAGGGAGGGCTGAGCCTTGAGACAGCGAGAATGGCAGGTGCCAAGGGCCTGGGGCAGGAGTGTGCTTGCTATAGCTCCAGAACCAAGAGAAGGCTCTGGGCTAGCACACAGGGAGTGAGGTGAGGCAGGCCAAGGGAGCCAGTCCACACAGCAAGGAGTGGGATATGTAAACTAGGCAGGGAGGGGTCTCCTGTGAGGGGCAGGGCCTCTACCAGGAAACAGACCAAAGGAAAGGTGGGATATGCCCGGCAAGTTTCCTGGAGAGTCAAAACAGGGGACAAGGACCCTTGACTATACAGAAAGCTTCATCACCAGGAAGGAGTTCTAGAGTTGTTTCTATTTCAGAGATTTGATCATCCGGAAGCTCGTGCCTTAGTCATCGGCGCCCAGGACACCAAGGTGAGACTTGTGGCCGTGGGAGCTTTATTTCATTTCAAATAGCGCTCTCTGTATTGTTGAAAGGTGTCAAAATGCAGAAATGAGTGCATGCTGGCCTTCTGCTAGGACTTGGAGCTGTTTCCATTTAAAATCTCTCCATTTCAGGCCAAACTGGCAGTTCAAAACTGACAGTTTTCACAGAGGTTAGAAAGGAGTTTGGAAAGCTCTGTCTCCCCAGCCCCCAAAGGTGCCAGCTTTTCATTTCACCAGTAATAGAGGAGGCGCAGCAGAACAGTCTGAGGAAGACACATAGACACGCTCTCCCAAGAACACAAGTAGGTGGTTTATGAAAGCGCCTCCCCCGAGCTCTGCTTCCAGAGGCTGCTGGGTCCCCCAGGGCTCCTCACCCCAGCCAGCACCCCTGGCAGGCCCCCCGGGAGGAATAAGAAACCTGCAAAGACCAGTATCCACCTTCCAGGATCGAAAGCCAGAGGAGGTTGAAGAGAAAGGCAGGAACTGGGTGAACCCGCCTCGCTCTCTCACTGTGGACACACAGGTCCAGCCACCAGGTGGAACCCTGGCAGAGGAAGGCATTGCGTCCCCTGTGTCTGGACGAACAGCCTCCAGCTGCCTCTTTATTTGCCTCTGCCTCATCTCACCTTCACTTCCCTTCTCACCATCTCTTCAGCTGCCTCCTCGTGTCCCCCTGAGTGTGACCAGCATGTCTTGGAGATTCTCCCAACAGGGAGAGTGCTGAGTGGCCACCCCTGTAACCCCTAGATTCCCAGACATCTGCCCCCAACCCTAGTCATCAACCACTGCTGCCCCATGGAGCCCTCAGATGGTGAATGTCCTCCGGCCACGCCTCCATCACTGCCCCCGGGGCTCCTGGAACCTGCCCATCGCTTCCAGGGACTCAGCCCTCTGTCTCTGACTCCTTCCTGACCAGCTCCAGATTTCCACCTTTATTCCCAACATCCTGCCGGCTCCCATGATGCCCTTGTCACTAGCTCGACTCCAGCAGACAAAGCACCAATGGTGACAAATGAGGCCAGTTCAGTTCTGAGAGGTTTCAGACTCCAGCTGAGCCCTCCCTGCAACTAGACAGACTCCCAGCCCTTTTCCTCTGCTTCCAACCCCTAAACCTGCAGTGCTCCCCGTCCTGCTTCACCGAGAACAGAAACCCCCCAGGTGTGAAGGCTCGGAGTCCCCCATCATTAGGTTCTCAGGGGACCCGGACACCATGTCAGCCCCACACCGCACACCACCCACGCCCCTCCGGGACCTGCCCCGTCGGCACCGTGCCCTCTTAGAAGCATGGCTGTCTTCCAGGAGGAAACGGGGCACCAGGTTTTTCTTGGCCTTGTCTTCCTTCGGGGTGGGTACCTCATCCGCTCCCTTTACCACCAGAATTCTCAAAGGGGGCGCCCACATTCAGAATCTCTGCTGGGATTTCCACTGACCAACGAGAGGCCACCTTCTTCGGGCTGGCGCTGAGTCACCTGCCATGTCTGCGTCTGGCCACGAGCCTGGCTCCCGGCAGAAGTGCCATGCCTGCCCCTCTAATCAGCCAGATGCTTTTCCTCACTCAGCCACCTAGTGAACCTCCTCTAGCCCCTCTCCTTACAAACTCATCCATCCACCCGCGCCCTCACTTTACCAACACAGGCCCGGCCTCTCCAGAGATAATGGGAATCGTTTTGTTTATCAAACAATTCAAATGGAAAACATTTGGTTATTATGAATTGCCTGCATTTCGCCCCAGTGGTTAGAAGCATCTACTCACCTCAGGCAGAATAATTAACTTCTCTATCATCTCGTTGGTTAGAATGGTAGCACTCTCATATCTAATATGCTTGCAGAAATTCGGGAAGTGAAATACTGGCTTTTATTATAATGGTATACTAATGTTTCATTAAATTGCAAGCAGTGGGGAAGGATCATTTATACCAGTAAACAACAAATTATTCAATGTTGTGAAAACAATTATATTTTGTTACTTTCAAATGGCATAAATTATTTGAGAAGTTATTAAAACTAGCGGTTTTTGTCAAGTTGGTTATGAGCTAGTTTCGGACCGTGGGTAGGTAAGCCTCAGGACCTGTCACCTGAATCTCGGGCCTGAGAACAGCCCTCCTGCCCCCTCCCTGTCAGCATGTGCTTTGCTGATTCTCGGGGACCTGCTAACATTTCAGATTCTTCCGACAGCCTGAAAGCTCCCTGTAGGCAGGCCACGGCCTCCTGCTCATCTGTGTCCCCGGGGCCTTTGCTGAGTGCTAGGTAACAGATGATCGAACGCTGGGAATGGACAAGATGAGGGGGGTTTCACTTAAAAACACCAACTACAAAAGTCCTATAAATGAAAAGTATTCACAGCATTCTTCCACATATACAAGCGCACCCAGAGATACCGCAGCCCATTCCCGCCCAGCTCAGTACGGAGGCTCTGCGATAAAGCAAGTCCTCAGCCTTTTGCTGGTGGAGGGTCGCACCTTCCATTTGTGGAGCCCAATAAAGCGAGGTGTACCCAGACTGTCCCTCCAAAGTGCTTCTGCATTCCACCAGCCAGGTAGGAGCCATTTATAAACAGCCACATCCATTTGGCCAACCCCTGCGGGCTGGAAGTCCTTGCCTTTCCATTTCTAAAACATTAGCAGCCAACATGCAACGCTCTCAGAGCAGGGGATCAGGGTGTGTTCCTCACTTTCAACTAGAAAAGCCAAACTCTCCCTGCAGCTCTGTCTTTGCTTGGCTTGGTCTGCATCCCACTTGTGCCCACTCATCCCCCATGAGATGCAAGACGCAGCCACGGGCATTTGAAGGCGTTGGCGGGGCTGTGACCTGCAGAGGTACTCCCTGTTCCCTCTGCTTGTTACACAGGGGTACCTGGACGAGCCGTGCCCTCCAGGGCTGTTCCTGTGAAAAGGGGAGGGGAGGGCCAGGCAGGTAACGCTCCCCCAACCCCAGGTTCACCCGGAGCAGCCCGGCCTGTCTGTGTTCTCCAAACCATTCCAAGAAAGATGTTATCTGAAGGAGGAGCTGTGGCTAAAAAGAAAGCCATGAACCACTGTTCTAAACAAACCCAGAGGGGCAGAGCCCATTTACTGAGCACTTATTAGGTGCTGTGTGATTTGAAAATGTAACGATTTCATTTAACTTTCCCCACATCTTTATAAGATAGAAAATAGTTATATTTCAGAGAACAGCAAACTGAGCTTCAGACGGGAAAAAATCTCATAACCAACCAGAGCCAAGAGCTATGACGCGATTCCAAAACCACAAGCTTACGGGCCGTCCATCTCTGGGCATCTTTGTCACTTCTCAGTCTTCTCTTTCCAGATCCCTCCTCTCGCCTCACTTACATTTTAAGCTTGCTCTCTCGGTCATTTCCACTCACAAATTAATTAACTCATTACTATTCAATGTGAATGAACCTTTGTCCATTTGTCCCTTCCTAACAATGTTCATTCATTAAAGAACCATTCATTGATTGAGCATCTAATACATGCCTGGGACTGGGTAAGGTCCCAGGGACACAGACTATCAGGGTACACTGCCTCTATCACTGACGCACTCACAGACTAGTGGGCAGAAATATGGAGACCAATAAACAGGAATATTAAAAAATGCTACCACAGATGCTTGTATTGGGAACAGCGTGAGCAAAGAGGTCCTGGGAGGAGAGAAAGAGGGGCCACCACTGTCTTCATTACTATTACAATGAGATGATCTCTCTTTATTTTTTTTTAAGATTTATTTATTGTTTTTGACAGAGAAAGAGAGAGAGAGAGATACAGTCAGAGACAGAGAGAAGGGGGAGGGCCCAGAACAGTCTCCATAGTTGCACATCATCGGTTTTTCCACATAGTTTCATTCCACAGGTGGG